>JBAIAA010001412.1:0-125102 GCA_037893245.1 Crossaster papposus | reverse complement strand
GATTGTAGACCAAATCTTAAATATGTAGTAGTAGGGATATGCCGATTGTAGACCAAATCTTAAATATGTAGTAGTAGGGATATGCCGATTGTAGACCAAATCTTATGTAGTAGTAGGTATATGCCGATTGTAGACCAAATCTTAAATATGTAGTAGTAGGGATATGCCGATTGTAGACCAAATCTTAAATATGTAGTAGTAGGGATATGCCGATTGTAGACCAAATCTTAAATATGTAGTAGTAGGGATATGCCGATTGTAGACCAAATCTTAAATATGTAGTAGTAGGGATATACCGATTGTAGACCAAATCTTAAATATGTAGTAGTAGGGATATGCCGATTGTAGACCAAATCTTAAATATGTAGTAGTAGGGATATGCCGATTGTAGACCAAATCTTAAATATGTAGTAGTAGGTATATGCCGATTGTAGACCAAATCTTAAATATGTAGTAGTAGGGATATGCCGATTGTAGACCAAATCTTAAATATGTAGTAGTAGGGATATGCCGATTGTAGACCAAATCTTAAATATGTAGTAGTAGGGATATGCCGATTGTAGACCAAATCTTAAATATGTAGTAGTAGGGATATGCCGATTGTAGACCAAATCTTAAATATGTAGTAGTAGGGATATGCCGATTGTAGACCAAATCTTAAATATGTAGTAGTAGGGATATGCCGATTGTAGACCAAATCTTAAATATGTAGTAGTAGGGATATGCCGATTGTAGACCAGATCTTAAATATGTAGTAGTAGGGATATGCCGATTGTAGACCAAATCTTAAATATGTAGTAGTAGGGATATGCCGATTGTAGACCAAATCTTAAATATGTAGTAGTAGGGATATGCCGATTGTAGACCAAATCTTAAATATGTAGTAGTAGGGATATGCCGATTGTAGACCAAATCTTAAATATGTAGTAGTAGGGATATGCCGATTGTATACCAAATCTTAAATATGTAGTAGTAGGGATATGCCGATTGTAGACCAAATCTTAAATATGTAGTAGTAGGGATATGCCGATTGTAGACCAAATCTTAAATATGTAGTAGTAGGGATATGCCGATTGTAGACCAAATCTTATGTAGTAGTAGGTATATGCCGATTGTAGACCAAATCTTAAATATGTAGTAGTAGGGATATGCCGATTGTAGACCAAATCTTAAATATGTAGTAGTAGGGATATGCCGATTGTAGACCAAATCTTAAATATGTAGTAGTAGGGATATGCCGATTGTAGACCAAATCTTAAATATGTAGTAGTAGGGATATACCGATTGTAGACCAAATCTTAAATATGTAGTAGTAGGGATATGCCGATTGTAGACCAAATCTTAAATATGTAGTAGTAGGGATATGCCGATTGTAGACCAAATCTTAAATATGTAGTAGTAGGTATATGCCGATTGTAGACCAAATCTTAAATATGTAGTAGTAGGGATATGCCGATTGTAGACCAAATCTTAAATATGTAGTAGTAGGGATATGCCGATTGTAGACCAAATCTTAAATATGTAGTAGTAGGGATATGCCGATTGTAGACCAAATCTTAAATATGTAGTAGTAGGGATATGCCGATTGTAGACCAAATCTTAAATATGTAGTAGTAGGGATATGCCGATTGTAGACCAAATCTTAAATATGTAGTAGTAGGGATATGCCGATTGTAGACCAAATCTTAAATATGTAGTAGTAGGGATATGCCGATTGTAGACCAAATCTTAAATATGTAGTAGTAGGGATATGCCGATTGTAGACCAAATCTTAAATATGTAGTAGTAGGGATATGCCGATTGTAGACCAAATCTTAAATATGTAGTAGTAGGGATATGCCGATTGTAGACCAAATCTTATGTAGTAGTAGGTATATGCCGATTGTAGACCAAATCTTAAATATGTAGTAGTAGGGATATGCCGATTGTAGACCAAATCTTAAATATGTAGTAGTAGGGATATGCCGATTGTAGACCAAATCTTAAATATGTAGTAGTAGGGATATGCCGATTGTAGACCAAATCTTAAATATGTAGTAGTAGGGATATGCCGATTGTAGACCAAATCTTAAATATGTAGTAGTAGGGATATGCCGATTGTAGACCAAATCTTATGTAGTAGTAGGTATATGCCGAGTGTAGACCAAATCTTAAATATGTAGTAGTAGGGATATGCCGATTGTAGACCAAATCTTAAATATGTAGTAGTAGGGATATGCCGATTGTAGACCAAATCTTAAATATGTAGTAGTAGGGATATGCCGATTGTAGACCAAATCTTAAATATGTAGTAGTAGGGATATGCCGATTGTAGACCAAATCTTAAATATGTAGTAGTAGGGATATGCCGATTGTAGACCAAATCTTAAATATGTAGTAGTAGGGATATGCCGATTGTATACCAAATCTTAAATATGTAGTAGTAGGGATATGCCGATTGTAGACCAAATCTTAAATATGTAGTAGTAGGGATATGCCGATTGTAGACCAAATCTTAAATATGTAGTAGTAGGGATATGCCGATTGTAGACCAAATCTTATGTAGTAGTAGGTATATGCCGATTGTAGACCAAATCTTAAATATGTAGTAGTAGGGATATGCCGATTGTAGACCAAATCTTAAATATGTAGTAGTAGGGATATGCCGATTGTAGACCAAATCTTAAATATGTAGTAGTAGGGATATGCCGATTGTAGACCAAATCTTAAATATGTAGTAGTAGGGATATACCGATTGTAGACCAAATCTTAAATATGTAGTAGTAGGGATATGCCGATTGTAGACCAAATCTTAAATATGTAGTAGTAGGGATATGCCGATTGTAGACCAAATCTTAAATATGTAGTAGTAGGTATATGCCGATTGTAGACCAAATCTTAAATATGTAGTAGTAGGGATATGCCGATTGTAGACCAAATCTTAAATATGTAGTAGTAGGGATATGCCGATTGTAGACCAAATCTTAAATATGTAGTAGTAGGGATATGCCGATTGTAGACCAAATCTTAAATATGTAGTAGTAGGGATATGCCGATTGTAGACCAAATCTTAAATATGTAGTAGTAGGGATATGCCGATTGTAGACCAAATCTTAAATATGTAGTAGTAGGGATATGCCGATTGTAGACCAAATCTTAAATATGTAGTAGTAGGGATATGCCGATTGTAGACCAGATCTTAAATATGTAGTAGTAGGGATATGCCGATTGTAGACCAAATCTTAAATATGTAGTAGTAGGGATATGCCGATTGTAGACCAAATCTTAAATATGTAGTAGTAGGGATATGCCGATTGTATACCAAATCTTATGTAGTAGTAGGTATATGCCGATTGTAGACCAAATCTTAAATATGTAGTAGTAGGGATATGCCGATTGTAGACCAAATCTTAAATATGTAGTAGTAGGGATATGCCGATTGTAGACCAAATCTTAAATATGTAGTAGTAGGGATATGCCGATTGTAGACCAAATCCTAAATATGTAGTAGTAGGGATATGCCGATTGTAGACCAAATCTTTAATATGTAGTAGTAGGGATATGCCGATTGTAGACCAAATCTTAAATATGTAGTAGTAGGGATATGCCGATTGTAGACCAAATCTTAAATATGTAGTAGTAGGGATATGCCGATTGTAGACCAAATCTTAAATATGTAGTAGTAGGGATATGCCGATTGTAGACCAAATCTTAAATATGTAGTAGTAGGGATATGCCGATTGTAGACCAAATCTTAAATATGTAGTAGTAGTAGGGATATGCCGATTGTAGACCAAATCTTAAATATATAGTAGTAGGGATATGCCGATTGTAGACCAAATCTTAAATATGTAGTAGTAGGGATATGCCGATTGTAGACCAAATCTTAAATATGTCAGTAGTAGTAGGGATATGCCGATTGTAGACCAAATCTTAAATATGTAGTAGTGGGGATATGCCGATTGTAGACCAAATCTTAAATATGTAGTAGTAGGGATATGCCGATTGTATACCAAATCTTAAATATGTAGTAGTAGGGATATGCCGATTGTAGACCAAATCTTAAATATGTAGTAGTAGGGATATGCCGATTGTAGACCAAATCTTAAATATGTAGTAGTAGGGATATGCCGATTGTAGACCAAATCTTATGTAGTAGTAGGTATATGCCGATTGTAGACCAAATATTAAATATGTAGTAGTAGGGATATGCCGATTGTAGACCAAATCTTTAATATGTAGTAGTAGGGATATGCCGATTGTAGACCAAATCTTAAATATGTAGTAGTAGGGATATGCCGATTGTAGACCAAATCTTAAATATGTAGTAGTAGGGATATGCCGATTGTAGACCAAATCTTAAATATGTAGTAGTAGTAGGGATATGCCGATTGTAGACCAAATCTTAAATATGTAGTAGTAGGGATATGCCGATTGTAGACCAAATCTTAAATATGTAGTAGTAGGGATATGCCGATTGTAGACCAAATCTTAAATATGTAGTAGTAGGGATATGCCGATTGTAGACCAAATCTTAAATATGTAGTAGTAGGGATATGCCGATTGTAGACCAAATCTTAAATATGTAGTAGTAGGGATATGCCGATTGTAGACCAAATCTTAAATATGTAGTAGTAGGGATATGCCGATTGTAGACCAAATCTTAAATATGTAGTAGTAGGGATATGCCGATTGTAGACCAAATCTTAAATATGTAGTAGTAGGGATATGCCGATTGTAGACCAAATCTTAAATATGTAGTAGTAGGGATATGCCGATTGTAGACCAAATCTTAAATATGTAGTAGTAGGGATATGCCGATTGTAGACCAAATCTTAAATATGTAGTAGTAGGGATATGCCGATTGTAGACCAAATCTTAAATATGTAGTAGTAGGGATATGCCGATTGTAGACCAAATCTTAAATATGTAGTAGTAGGGATATGCCGATTGTAGACCAAATCTTAAATATGTAGTAGTAGGGATATGCCGATTGTAGACCAAATCTTAAATATGTAGTAGTAGGGATATGCCGATTGTAGACCAAATCTTATGTAGTAGTAGGTATATGCCGATTGTAGACCAAATCTTAAATATGTAGTAGTAGGGATATGCCGATTGTAGACCAAATCTTAAATATGTAGTAGTAGGGATATGCCGATTGTAGACCAAATCTTAAATATGTAGTAGTAGGGATATGCCGATTGTAGACCAAATCCTAAATATGTAGTAGTAGGGATATGCCGATTGTAGACCAAATCTTTAATATGTAGTAGTAGGGATATGCCGATTGTAGACCAAATCTTAAATATGTGGTAGTAGGGATATGCCGATTGTAGACCAAATCTTAAATATGTAGTAGTAGGGATATGCCGATTGTAGACCAAATCTTAAATATGTAGTAGTAGGGATATGCCGATTGTAGACCAAATCTTAAATATGTAGTAGTAGGGATATGCCGATTGTAGACCAAATCTTAAATATGTAGTAGTAGTAGGGATATGCCGATTGTAGACCAAATCTTAAATATATAGTAGTAGGGATATGCCGATTGTAGACCAAATCTTAAATATGTAGTAGTAGGGATATGCCGATTGTAGACCAAATCTTAAATATGTAGTAGTAGTAGGGATATGCCGATTGTAGACCAAATCTTAAATATGTAGTAGTGGGGATATGCCGATTGTAGACCAAATCTTAAATATGTAGTAGTGGGGATATGCCGATTGTAGACCAAATCTTAAATATGTAGTAGTAGGGATATGCCGTTTGTAGACCAAATCTTAAATATGTAGTAGTAGGGATATGCCGATTGTAGACCAAATCTTAAATATGTAGTAGTAGGGATATGCCGATTGTAGACCAAATCTTAAATATGTAGTAGTAGGGATATGCCGATTGTAGACCAAATCTTAAATATGTAGTAGTAGGGATATGCCGATTGTAGACCAAATCTTAAATATGTAGTAGTAGGGATATGCCGATTGTAGACCAAATCTTAAATATGTAGTAGTAGGGATATGCCAATTGTAGACCAAATCTTAAATATGTAGTAGTAGGGATTATCCGATTGTAGACCAAATCTTAGATATGTAGTAGTAGGGATATGCCGATTGTAGACCAAATCTTAAATATGTAGTAGTAGGGTTATGCCGATTGTAGACCAAATCTTAAATATGTAGTAGTAGGGATATGCCGATTGTAGACCAAATCTTAAATATGTAGTAGTAGGGATATGCCGATTGTAGACCAAATCTTAAATATGTAGTAGTAGGGATATGCCGATTGTAGACCAAATCTTAAATATGTAGTAGTAGGGATATGCCGATTGTAGACCAAATCTTAAACATGTAGTAGTAGGGATATGCCGATTGTAGACCAAATCTTAAATATGTAGTAGGGATATGCCGATTGTAGACCAAATCTTAAATATGTAGTAGTAGGGATATGCCGATTGTAGACCAAATCTTAAATATGTAGTAGTAGGGATATGCCGATTGTAGACCAAATCTTAAATATGTAGTAGTAGAGATATGCCGATTGTAGACCAAATCTTAAATATGTAGTAGTAGGGATATGCCGATTGTAGACCAAATCTTAAATATGTAGTAGTAGGGATATGCCGATTGTAGACCAAATCTTAAATATGTAGTAGTAGGGATATGCCGATTGTAGACCAAATCTTAAATATGTAGTAGTAGGGATATGCCGATTGTAGACCAAATCTTAAATATGTAGTAGTAGGGATATGCCGATTGTAGACCAAATCTTAAATATGTAGTAGTAGGGATATGCCGATTGTAGACCAAATCTTAAATATGTAGTAGTAGGGATATGCCGATTGTAGACCAAATCTTATGTAGTAGTAGGTATATGCCGAGTGTAGACCAAATCTTAAATATGTAGTAGTAGGGATATGCCGATTGTAGACCAAATCTTAAATATGTAGTAGTAGGGATATGCCGATTGTAGACCAAATCTTAAATATGTAGTAGTAGGGATATGCCGATTGTAGACCAAATCTTAAATATGTAGTAGTAGGGATATGCCGATTGTAGACCAAATCTTAAATATGTAGTAGTAGGGATATGCCGATTGTAGACCAAATCTTAAATATGTAGTAGTAGGGATATGCCGATTGTATACCAAATCTTAAATATGTAGTAGTAGGGATATGCCGATTGTAGACCAAATCTTCAATATGTAGTAGTAGGGATATGCCGATTGTAGACCAAATCTTATGTAGTAGTAGGTATATGCCGATTGTAGACCAAATATTAAATATGTAGTAGTAGGGATATGCCGATTGTAGACCAAATCTTAAATATGTAGTAGTAGGGATATGCCGATTGTAGACCAAATCTTAAATATGTAGTAGTAGGGATATGCCGATTGTAGACCAAATCTTAAATATGTAGTAGTAGGGATATGCCGATTGTAAACCAAATCTTAAATATGTAGTAGTAGGGATATGCCGATTGTAGACCAAATCTTAAATATGTAGTAGTAGGGATATACCGATTGTAGACCAAATCTTAAATATGTAGTAGTAGGGATATGCCGATTGTAGACCAAATCTTAAATATGTAGTAGTAGGGATATGCCGATTGTAGACCAAATCTTAAATATGTAGTAGTAGGTATATGCCGATTGTAGACCAAATCTTAAATATGTAGTAGTAGGGATATGCCGATTGTAGACCAAATCTTAAATATGTAGTAGTAGGGATATGCCGATTGTAGACCAAATCTTAAATATGTAGTAGTAGGGATATGCCGATTGTAGACCAAATCTTAAATATGTAGTAGTAGGGATATGCCGATTGTAGACCAAATCTTAAATATGTAGTAGTAGGGATATGCCGATTGTAGACCAAATCTTAAATATGTAGTAGTAGGGATATGCCGATTGTAGACCAAATCTTAAATATGTAGTAGTAGGGATATGCCGATTGTAGACCAAATCTTAAATATGTAGTAGTAGGGATATGCCGATTGTAGACCAAATCTTAAATATGTAGTAGTAGGGATATGCCGATTGTAGACCAAATCTTAAATATGTAGTAGTAGGGATATGCCGATTGTAGACCAAATCTTAAATATGTAGTAGTAGGGATATGCCGATTGTAGACCAAATCTTAAATATGTAGTAGTAGGGATATGCCGATTGTAGACCAAATCTTAAATATGTAGTAGTAGGGATATGCCGATTGTAGACCAAATCTTAAATATGTAGTAGTAGGGATATGCCGATTGTAGACCAAATCTTAAATATGTAGTAGTAGGGATATGCCGATTGTAGACCAAATCTTAAATATGTAGTAGTAGGGATATGCCGATTGTAGACCAAATCCTAAATATGTAGTAGTAGGGATATGCCGATTGTAGACCAAATCTTTAATATGTAGTAGTAGGGATATGCCGATTGTAGACCAAATCTTAAATATGTGGTAGTAGGGATATGCCGATTGTAGACCAAATCTTAAATATGTAGTAGTAGGGATATGCCGATTGTAGACCAAATCTTAAATATGTAGTAGTAGGGATATGCCGATTGTAGACCAAATCTTAAATATGTAGTAGTAGGGATATGCCGATTGTAGACCAAATCTTAAATATGTAGTAGTAGTAGGGATATGCCGATTGTAGACCAAATCTTAAATATATAGTAGTAGGGATATGCCGATTGTAGACCAAATCTTAAATATGTAGTAGTAGGGATATGCCGATTGTAGACCAAATCTTAAATATGTAGTAGTAGTAGGGATATGCCGATTGTAGACCAAATCTTAAATATGTAGTAGTGGGGATATGCCGATTGTAGACCAAATCTTAAATATGTAGTAGTGGGGATATGCCGATTGTAGACCAAATCTTAAATATGTAGTAGTAGGGATATGCCGTTTGTAGACCAAATCTTAAATATGTAGTAGTAGGGATATGCCGATTGTAGACCAAATCTTAAATATGTAGTAGTAGGGATATGCCGATTGTAGACCAAATCTTAAATATGTAGTAGTAGGGATATGCCGATTGTAGACCAAATCTTAAATATGTAGTAGTAGGGATATGCCGATTGTAGACCAAATCTTAAATATGTAGTAGTAGGGATATGCCGATTGTAGACCAAATCTTAAATATGTAGTAGTAGGGATATGCCGATTGTAGACCAAATCTTAAATATGTAGTAGTAGGGATTATCCGATTGTAGACCAAATCTTAGATATGTAGTAGTAGGGATATGCCGATTGTAGACCAAATCTTAAATATGTAGTAGTAGGGTTATGCCGATTGTAGACCAAATCTTAAATATGTAGTAGTAGGGATATGCCGATTGTAGACCAAATCTTAAATATGTAGTAGTAGGGATATGCCGATTGTAGACCAAATCTTAAATATGTAGTAGTAGGGATATGCCGATTGTAGACCAAATCTTAAATATGTAGTAGTAGGGATATGCCGATTGTAGACCAAATCTTAAACATGTAGTAGTAGGGATATGCCGATTGTAGACCAAATCTTAAATATGTAGTAGTAGGGATATGCCGATTGTAGACCAAATCTTAAATATGTAGTAGTAGGGATATGCCGATTGTAGACCAAATCTTAAATATGTAGTAGTAGGGATATGCCGATTGTAGACCAAATCTTAAATATGTAGTAGTAGAGATATGCCGATTGTAGACCAAATCTTAAATATGTAGTAGTAGGGATATGCCGATTGTAGACCAAATCTTAAATATGTAGTAGTAGGGATATGCCGATTGTAGACCAAATCTTAAATATGTAGTAGTAGGGATATGCCGATTGTAGACCAAATCTTAAATATGTAGTAGTAGGGATATGCCGATTGTAGACCAAATCTTAAATATGTAGTAGTAGTAGGGATATGCCGATTGTAGACCAAATCTTAAATATGTAGTAGTGGGGATATGCCGATTGTAGACCAAATCTTAAATATGTAGTAGTGGGGATATGCCGATTGTAGACCAAATCTTAAATATGTAGTAGTAGGGATATGCCGTTTGTAGACCAAATCTTAAATATGTAGTAGTAGGGATATGCCGATTGTAGACCAAATCTTAAATATGTAGTAGTAGGGATATGCCGATTGTAGACCAAATCTTAAATATGTAGTAGTAGGGATATGCCGATTGTAGACCAAATCTTAAATATGTAGTAGTAGGGATATGCCGATTGTAGACCAAATCTTAAATATGTAGTAGTGGGGATATGCCGATTGTAGACCAAATCTTAAATATGTAGTAGTAGGGATATGCCGATTGTAGACCAAATCTTAAATATGTAGTAGTAGGGATACGCCGATTGTAGACCAAATCTTAAATATGTAGTAGTAGGGATATGCCGATTGTAGACCAAATCTTAAATATGTAGTAGTAGGGATATGCCGATTGTAGACCAAATCTTAAATATGTAGTAGTAGGGATATGCCGATTGTAGACCAAATCTTAAATATGTAGTAGTAGGGATATGCCGATTGTAGACCAAATCTTAAATATGTAGTAGTAGGGATATGCCGATTGTAGACCAAATCTTAAACATGTAGTAGTAGGGATATGCCGATTGTAGACCAAATCTTAAATATGTAGTAGTAGGGATATGCCGATTGTAGACCAAATCTTAAATATGTAGTAGTAGGGATATGCCGATTGTAGACCAAATCTTAAATATGTAGTAGTAGGGATATGCCGATTGTAGACCAAATCTTAAATATGTAGTAGTAGAGATATGCCGATTGTAGACCAAATCTTAAATATGTAGTAGTAGGGATATGCCGATTGTAGACCAAATCTTAAATATGTAGTAGTAGGGATATGCCGATTGTAGACCAAATCTTAAATATGTAGTAGTAGGGATATGCCGATTGTAGACCAAATCTTAAATATGTAGTAGTAGGGATATGCCGATTGTAGACCAAATCTTAAATATGTAGTAGTAGTAGGGATATGCCGATTGTAGACCAAATCTTAAATATGTAGTAGTGGGGATATGCCGATTGTAGACCAAATCTTAAATATGTAGTAATGGGGATATGCCGATTGTAGACCAAATCTTAAATATGTAGTAGTAGGGATATGCCGTTTGTAGACCAAATCTTAAATATGTAGTAGTAGGGATATGCCGATTGTAGACCAAATCTTAAATATGTAGTAGTAGGGATATGCCGATTGTAGACCAAATCTTAAATATGTAGTAGTAGGGATATGCCGATTGTAGACCAAATCTTAAATATGTAGTAGTAGGGATATGCCGATTGTAGACAAATCTTAAATATGTAGTAGTGGGGATATGCCGATTGTAGACCAAATCTTAAATATGTAGTAGTAGGGATATGCCGATTGTAGACCAAATCTTAAATATGTAGTAGTAGGGATACGCCGATTGTAGACCAAATCTTAAATATGTAGTAGTAGGGATATGCCGATTGTAGACCAAATCTTAAATATGTAGTAGTAGGGATATGCCGATTGTAGACCAAATCTTAAATATGTAGTAGTAGGATATGCCGTTTGTAGACCAAATCTTAAATATGTAGTAGTAGGGATATGCCGATTGTAGACCAAATCTTAAATATGTAGTAGTAGGGATATGCCGATTGTAGACCAAATCTTAAATATGTAGTAGTAGGGATATGCCGATTGTAGACCAAATCTTAAATATGTAGTAGTAGGGATATGCCGATGGTAGACCAAATCTTAAATATGTAGTAGTAGGGATATGCCGATTGTAGACCAAATCCTAAATATGTAGTAGTAGGGATATGCCGATTGTAGACCAAATCTTAAATATGTAGTAGTAGGGATATGCCGATTGTAGACCAAATCTTAAATATGTAGTAGTAGGGATATGCCGATTGTAGACCAAATCTTAAATATGTAGTAGTAGGGATATGCCGATTGTAGACCAAATCTTAAATATGTAGTAGTAGGGATATGCCGATTGTAGACCAAATCTTAAATATGTAGTAGTAGGGATATGCCGATTGTAGACCAAATCTTAAATATGTAGTAGTAGGGATATGCCGATTGTAGACCAAATCTTAAATATGTAGAAGTAGGGATATGCCGATTGTAGACCAAATCTTAAATATGTAGTAGTAGGGATATGCCGATTGTAGACCAAATCTTAAATATGTAGTAGTAGGGATATGCCGATTGTAGACCAAATCTTAAATATGTAGTAGTAGGGATATGCCGATTGTAGACCAAATCTTAAATATGTAGTAGTAGGGATATGCCGATTGTAGACCAAATCTTAAATATGTAGTAGTAGGGATATGCCGATTGTAGACCAAATCTTAAATATGTAGTAGTAGTAGGGATATGCCGATTGTAGACCAAATCTTAAATATGTAGTAGTAGGGATATGCCGATTGTAGACCAAATCTTAAATATGTAGTAGTAGGGATATGCCGATTGTAGACCAAATCTTAAATATGTAGTAGTAGGGATATGCCGATTGTAGACCAAATCTTAAATATGTAGTAGTAGTAGGGATATGCCGATTGTAGACCAACTCTTAAATATGTAGTAGTAGGGATATGCCGATTGTAGACCAAATCTTAAATATGTAGTAGTAGGGATATGCTGATTGTAGACCAAATCTTAAAAAACTCAATTTGATGTGATAACAAAAAAAACTCACATTTATCATTATGTAAAGGGAAAGAAGTGTGCAGTATAAATAAACACCTGATGTGGGAACAAGCCCTCGAGTTAAATATGTAGTAGTAGGGATATGCCGATTGTAGACCAAATCTTAAAAAACTCAATTTGATCTGATAATAAAAAAACTCACATTTATTATTATGTAAAGGGAAAGAAGTGTGCAGTAGAAATAAACACCTGATGTGGGAACAAGCCCTCGAGTTAAATATGTAAAGGGAAAGAAGTGTGCAGTAGAAATAAACACCTGATGTGGGAACAAGCCCTCGAG
Source organism: Crossaster papposus (assembly GCA_037893245.1). Lineage (NCBI taxonomy): Eukaryota > Metazoa > Echinodermata > Asteroidea > Velatida > Solasteridae > Crossaster > Crossaster papposus. Next base: position 112,167 of record JBAIAA010001412.1, on the reverse strand, counting down.
TTAAATATGTAGTAGTAGTAGGGATATGCCGATTGTAGACCAAATCTTAAAAAACTCAATTTGATCTGATAACAAAAAAAACTCACATTTATTATTATGTAAAGGGAAAGAAGTGTGCAGTAGAAATAAACACCTGATGTGGGAACAAGCCCTCGAGTTAAATATGTAAAGGGAAAGAGGTGTGCAGTAGAAATAAACACCTGATGTGGGAACAAGCCCTCGAGTTAAATATGTAGTAGTAGGGATATGCCGATTGTAGACCAAATCTTAAAAAACTCAATTTGATCTGATAATAAAAAACTCACATTTATTATTATGTAAAGGGAAAGAAGTGTGCAGTAGAAATAAACACCTGATGTGGGAACAAGCCCTCGAGTTAAATATGTAAAGGGAAAGAAGTGTGCAGTAGAAATAAACATCTGATGTGGGAACAAGCCCTCGAGTTAAATATGTAGTAGTAGGGATATGCCGATTGTAGACCAAATCTTAAAAAACTAAATTTGATCTGATAACAACAAAAACTCACATTTATTATTATGTAAAGGGAAAGAAGTATGCAGTAGAAATAAACACCTCATGTGGGAACAAGCCCTCGAGTTAAATATGTAGTAGTAGGGATATGCCGATTGTAGACCAAATCTTAAAACACTCAATTTGGTCTGATAACAAAAAAACCTCACATTTATTATTATGTAAAGGGAAAGAAGTGTGCAGTAGAAATAAACACCAGATGTGGGAACAAGCCCTCGAGTTAAATATGTAAAGGGAAAGAAGTGTGCAGTAGAAATAAACACCTGATGTGGGAACAAGCCCTCGAGTTAAATATGTAAAGGGAAAGAAGTGTGCAGTAGAAATAAACACCTGATGTGGGAACAAGCCCTCGAGTTAAATATGTAGTAGTAAGGATATGCCGATTGTAGACCAAATCTTAAAAAACTCAATTTGATCTGATAACAAAAAAAACTCACATGTATTATTATGTAAAGGGAAAGAAGTGTGCAGTAGAAATAAACACCTGATGTGGGAACAAGCCCTCGAGTTAAATATGTAGTAGTAGGGATATGCCGATTGTAGACCAAATCTTAAAAAACTCAATTTGATCTGATAATAAAAAAACTCACATTTATTATTATGTAAAGGGAAAGAAGTGTGCAGTAGAAATAAACACCTGATGTGGGAACAAGCCCTCGAGTTAAATATGTAAAGGGAAAGAAGTGTGCAGTAGAAATAAACACCTGATGTGGGAACAAGCCCTCGAGTTAAATATGTAGTAGTAGTAGGGATATGCCGATTGTAGACCAAATCTTAAAAAACTCAATTTGATCTGATAACAAAAAAAACTCACATTTATTATTATGTAAAGGGAAAGAAGTGTGCAGTAGAAATAAACACCTGATGTGGGAACAAGCCCTCGAGTTAAATATGTAAAGGGAAAGAGGTGTGCAGTAGAAATAAACACCTGATGTGGGAACAAGCCCTCGAGTTAAATATGTAGTAGTAGGGATATGCCGATTGTAGACCAAATCTTAAAAAACTCAATTTGATCTGATAATAAAAAACTCACATTTATTATTATGTAAAGGGAAAGAAGTGTGCAGTAGAAATAAACACCTGATGTGGGAACAAGCCCTCGAGTTAAATATGTAAAGGGAAAGAAGTGTGCAGTAGAAATAAACATCTGATGTGGGAACAAGCCCTCGAGTTAAATATGTAGTAGTAGGGATATGCCGATTGTAGACCAAATCTTAAAAAACTAAATTTGATCTGATAACAACAAAAACTCACATTTATTATTATGTAAAGGGAAAGAAGTATGCAGTAGAAATAAACACCTCATGTGGGAACAAGCCCTCGAGTTAAATATGTAGTAGTAGGGATATGCCGATTGTAGACCAAATCTTAAAACACTCAATTTGGTCTGATAACAAAAAAACCTCACATTTATTATTATGTAAAGGGAAAGAAGTGTGCAGTAGAAATAAACACCAGATGTGGGAACAAGCCCTCGAGTTAAATATGTAAAGGGAAAGAAGTGTGCAGTAGAAATAAACACCTGATGTGGGAACAAGCCCTCGAGTTAAATATGTAAAGGGAAAGAAGTGTGCAGTAGAAATAAACACCTGATGTGGGAACAAGCCCTCGAGTTAAATATGTAGTAGTAAGGATATGCCGATTGTAGACCAAATCTTAAAAAACTCAATTTGATCTGATAACAAAAAAAACTCACATGTATTATTATGTAAAGGGAAAGAAGTGTGCAGTAGAAATAAACACCTGATGTGGGAACAAGCCCTCGAGTTAAATATGTAGTAGTAGGGATATGCCGATTGTAGACCAAATCTTAAAAAACTCAATTTGATCTGATAACAAAAAAAATCACATTTATTATTATGTAAACGGAAAGAAGTGTGCAGTAGAAATAAACACCTGATGTGGGAACAAGCCCTCGAGTTAAATATGTAGTAGTAGGGATATGCCGATTGTAGACCAAATCTTAACAAACTCAATTTGATCTGATAACAAAAAAAACTCACATGTATTATTATGTAAAGGGAAAGAAGTGTGCAGTAGGAATAAACACCTGATGTGGGAACAAGCCCTCGAGTTAAATATGTCAAGGGAAAGAAGTGTGCAGTATAAATAAACACCTGATGTGGGAACAAGCCCTCGAGTTAAATATGTAGTAGTAAGGATATGCCGATTGTAGACCAAATCTTAAAAAACTCAATTTGATCTGATAACAAAAAAAACTCACATGTATTATTATGTAAAGGGAAAGAAGTGTGCAGTAGAAATAAACACCTGATGTGGGAACAAGCCCTCGAGTTAAATATGTAGTAGTAGGGATATGCCGATTGTAGACCAAATCTTAAAACACTCAATTTGGTCTGATAACAAAAAAACCTCACATTTATTATTATGTAAAGGGAAAGAAGTGTGCAGTAGAAATAAACACCAGATGTGGGAACAAGCCCTCGAGTTAAATATGTAAAGGGAAAGAAGTGTGCAGTAGAAATAAACACCTGATGTGGGAACAAGCCCTCGAGTTAAATATGTAAAGGGAAAGAAGTGTGCAGTAGAAATAAACACCTGATGTGGGAACAAGCCCTCGAGTTAAATATGTAGTAGTAGGGATATGCCGATTGTAGACCAAATCTTAAAAAACTCAATTTGATCTGATAACAAAAAAAATCACATTTATTATTATGTAAACGGAAAGAAGTGTGCAGTAGAAATAAACACCTGATGTGGGAACAAGCCCTCGAGTTAAATATGTAGTAGTAGGGATATGCCGATTGTAGACCAAATCTTAAAAAACTCAATTTGATCTGATAACAAAAAAAACTCACATGTATTATTATGTAAAGGGAAAGAAGTGTGCAGTAGGAATAAACACCTGATGTGGGAACAAGCCCTCGAGTTAAATATGTCAAGGGAAAGAAGTGTGCAGTATAAATAAACACCTGATGTGGGAACAAGCCCTCGAGTTAAATATGTAGTAGTAAGGATATGCCGATTGTAGACCAAATCTTAAAAAACTCAATTTGATCTGATAACAAAAAAAACTCACATGTATTATTATGTAAAGGGAAAGAAGTGTGCAGTAGAAATAAACACCTGATGTGGGAACAAGCCCTCGAGTTAAATATGTAGTAGTAGGGATATGCCGATTGTAGACCAAATCTTAAAAAACTCAATTTGATCTGATAACAAAAAAACTCACATTTATTATTATGTAAAGGGAAAGAAGTGTGCAGTAGAAATAAACACCTGATGTGGGAACAAGCCCTCGAGTTAAATATGTAAAGGGAAAGAAGTGTGCAGTAGAAATAAACACCTGATGTGGGAACAAGCCCTCGAGTTAAATATGTAGTAGTAGGGATATGCCGATTGTAGACCAAATCTTAACAAACTCAATTTGATCTGATAAAAAAAAAATATCACATTTATTATTATGTAAAGGGAAAGAAGTGTGCAGTAGAAATAAACACCTGATGTGGGAACAAGCCCTCGAGTTAAATATGTAGTAGTAGGGATATGCCGATTGTAGACCAAATCTTAAAAAACTCAATTTGATCTGATAAAAAAACACCTCACATTTATTATTATGTAAAGGGAAAGAAGTGTGCAGTAGAAATAAACACCTGATGTGGGAACAAGCCCTCGAGTTAAATATGTAAAGGGAAAGAAGTGTGCAGTAGAAATAAACACCATATGTGGGAACAAGCCCTCGAGTTAAATATGTAGTAGTAGGGATATGCCGATTGTAGACCAAATCTTAAAAAACTCAATTTGATCTGATAACAAAAACACCTCACATTTATTATTATGTAAAGGGAAAGAAGTGTGCAGTAGAAATAAACACCTGATGTGGGAACAAGCCCTCGAGTTAAATATGTAGTAGTAGGGATGTGCCGATTGTAGACCAAATCTTAAAAAAACTCAATTTGATCTGATAACAACAAAAATCACATTTATTATTATGTAAACGGAAAGAAGTGTGCAGTAGAAATAAACACCTGATGTGGGAACAAGCCCTCGAGTTAAATATGTAGTAGTAGGGATATGCCGATTGTAGACCAAATCTTAAAAAACTCAATTTGATCTGATAACAAAAAAAACTCACATGTATTATTATGTAAAGGGAAAGAAGTGTGCAGTAGGAATAAACACCTTATGTGGGAACAAGCCCTCGAGTTAAATATGTCAAGGAAAAGAAGTGTGCAGTATAAATAAACACCTGATGTGGGAACAAGCCCTCGAGTTAAATATGTAGTAGTAAGGATATGCCGATTGTAGACCAAATCTTAAAAAACTCAATTTGATCTGATAACAAAAAAAACTCACATGTATTATTATGTAAAGGGAAAGAAGTGTGCAGTAGAAATAAACACCTGATGTGGGAAACAAGCCCTCGAGTTAAATATGTAGTAGTAGGGATATGCCGATTGTAGACCAAATCTTAAAAAACTCAATTTGATCTGATAACAAAAAAACTCACATTTATTATTATGTAAAGGGAACGAAGTGTGCAGTAGAAATAAACACCTGATGTGGGAACAAGCCCTCGAGTTAAATATGTAGTAGTAAGGATATGCCGATTGTAGACCAAATCTTAAAAAACTCAATTTGATCTGATAACAAACAAAAAATCACATTTATTATTATGTAAAGGGAAAGAAGTGTGCAGTAGAAATAAACACCTGATGTGGGAACAAGCCCTCGAGTTAAATATGTAGTAGTAGGGATATGCCGATTGTAGACCAAATCTTAAAAAACTCAATTTGATCTGATAACAAACAAAAACTCACATTTATTATTATGTAAAGGGAAAGAAGTGTGCAGTAGAAATAAACACCTGATGTGGGAACAAGCCCTCGAGTTAAATATGTAAAGGGAAAGAAGTGTGCAGTAGAAATAAACACCTGATGTGGGAACAAGCCATCGAGTTAAATATGTAGTAGTAGGGATATGCCGATTGTAGACCAAATCTTAAAAAACTCAATTTGATCTGATAAAAAAAAATCACATTTATTATTATGTAAAGGGAAAGAAGTGTGCAGTAGAAATAAACACCTGATGTGGGAACAAGCCCTCGAGTTAAATATGTAAAGGGAAAGAAGTGTGCAGTAGAAATAAACACCTGATGTGGGAACAAGCCCTCGAGTTAAATATGTAGTAGTAGGGATATGCCGATTGTAGACCAAATCTTAAAAAACTCAATTTGATCTGATAACAAACAAAAAATCACATTTATTATTATGTAAAGGGAAAGAAGTGTGCAGTAGAAATAAACACCTGATGTGGGAACAAGCCCTCGAGTTAAATATGTAGTACTAGGGATATGCCGATTGTAGACCAAATCTTAAAAAACTCAATTTGATCTGATAACAAACAAAAATCACATTTATTATTATGTAAACGGAAAGAAGTGTGCAGTAGAAATAAACACCTGATGTGGGAACAAGCCCTCGAGTTAATTATGTAGTAGTAGGGATATGCCGATTGTAGACCAAATCTTAAAAAACTCAATTTGATCTGATAACAAAAAAAACTCACATTTATTATTATGTAAAGGGAAAGAAGTGTGCAGTAGAAATAAACACCTGATGTGGGAACAAGCCCTCGAGTTAAATATGTAAATGGAAAGAAGTGTGCAGTAGAAATAAACACCTGATGTGGGAACAAGCCCTCGAGTTAAATATGTAGTAGTAGGGATATGCCGATTGTAGACCAAATCTTAAAAAACTCAATTTGATCTGATAAAAAAAAAACCTCACATTTATTATTATGTAAAGGGAAAGAAGTGTGCAGTAGAAATAAACACCTGATGTGGGAACAAGCCCTCGAGTTAAATATGTAAAGGGAAAGAAGTGTGCAGTAGAAATAAACACCTGATGTGGGAACAAGCCCTCGAGTTAAATATGTAGTAGTAGGGATGTGCCGATTGTAGACCAAATCTTAAAAAAACTCAATTTGATCTGATAACAACAAAAATCACATTTATTATTATGTAAACGGAAAGAAGTGTGCAGTAGAAATAAACACCTGATGTGGGAACAAGCCCTCGAGTTAAATATGTAGTAGTAGGGATATGCCGATTGTAGACCAAATCTTAAAAAACTCAATTTGATCTGATAACAAAAAAAACTCACATGTATTATTATGTAAAGGGAAAGAAGTGTGCAGTAGGAATAAACACCTGATGTGGGAACAAGCCCTCGAGTTAAATATGTAGTAGTAAGGATATGCCGATTGTAGACCAAATCTTAAAAAACTCAATTTGATCTGATAAAAAAAAAATCACATTTATTATTATGTAAAGGGAAAGAAGTGTGCAGTAGAAATAAACACCTGATGTGGGAACAAGCCCTCGAGTTAAATATGTAAAGGGAAAGAAGTGTGCAGTAGAAATAAACACCTGATGTGGGAACAAGCCATCGAGTTAAATATGTAGTAGTAGGGATATGCCGATTGTAGACCAAATCTTAAAAAACTCAATTTGATCTGATAAAAAAAAAATCACATTTATTATTATGTAAAGGGAAAGAAGTGTGCAGTAGAAATAAACACCTGATGTGGGAACAAGCCCTCGAGTTAAATATGTAAAGGGAAAGAAGTGTGCAGTAGAAATAAACACCTGATGTGGGAACAAGCCCTCGAGTTAAATATGTAGTAGTAGGGATATGCCGATTGTAGACCAAATCTTAAAAAACTCAATTTGATCTGATAACAAACAAAAAATCACATTTATTATTATGTAAAGGGAAAGAAGTGTGCAGTAGAAATAAACACCTGATGTGGGAACAAGCCCTCGAGTTAAATATGTAAAGGGAAAGAAGTGTGCAGTAGAAATAAACACCTGATGTGGGAACAAGCCCTCGAGTTAAATATGTAGTAGTAGGGATATGCCGATTGTAGACCAAATCTTAAAAAACTCAATTTGATCTGATAACAAACAAAAAATCACATTTATTATTATGTAAAGGGAAAGAAGTGTGCAGTAGAAATAAACACCTGATGTGGGAACAAGCCCTCGAGTTAATTATGTAGTAGTAGGGATATGCCGATTGTAGACCAAATCTTAAAAAACTCAATTTGATCTGATAACAAACAAAAATCACATTTATTATTATGTAAACGGAAAGAAGTGTGCAGTAGAAATAAACACCTGATGTGGGAACAAGCCCTCGAGTTAATTATGTAGTAGTAGGGATATGCCGATTGTAGACCAAATCTTAAAAAACTCAATTTGATCTGATAACAAAAAAAACTCACATTTATTATTATGTAAAGGGAAAGAAGTGTGCAGTAGAAATAAACACCTGATGTGGGAACAAGCCCTCGAGTTAAATATGTAAATGGAAAGAAGTGTGCAGTAGAAATAAACACATGATGTGGGAACAAGCCCTCGAGTTAAATATGTAGTAGTAGGGATATGCCGATTGTAGACCAAATCTTAAAAAACTCAATTTGATCTGATAAAAAAAAAACCTCACATTTATTATTATGTAAAGGGAAAGAAGTGTGCAGTAGAAATAAACACCTGATGTGGGAACAAGCCCTCGAGTTAAATATGTAAAGGGAAAGAAGTGTGCAGTAGAAATAAACACCTGATGTGGGAACAAGCCCTCGAGTTAAATATGTAGTAGTAGGGATGTGCCGATTGTAGACCAAATCTTAAAAAAACTCAATTTGATCTGATAACAACAAAAATCACATTTATTATTATGTAAACGGAAAGAAGTGTGCAGTAGAAATAAACACCTGATGTGGGAACAAGCCCTCGAGTTAAATATGTAGTAGTAGGGATATGCCGATTGTAGACCAAATCTTAAAAAACTCAATTTGATCTGATAACAAAAAAAACTCACATGTATTATTATGTAAAGGGAAAGAAGTGTGCAGTAGGAATAAACACCTGATGTGGGAACAAGCCCTCGAGTTAAATATGTAGTAGTAAGGATATGCCGATTGTAGACCAAATCTTAAAAAACTCAATTTGATCTGATAAAAAAAAAATCACATTTATTATTATGTAAAGGGAAAGAAGTGTGCAGTAGAAATAAACACCTGATGTGGGAACAAGCCCTCGAGTTAAATATGTAAAGGGAAAGAAGTGTGCAGTAGAAATAAACACCTGATGTGGGAACAAGCCATCGAGTTAAATATGTAGTAGTAGGGATATGCCGATTGTAGACCAAATCTTAAAAAACTCAATTTGATCTGATAAAAAAAAAATCACATTTATTATTATGTAAAGGGAAAGAAGTGTGCAGTAGAAATAAACACCTGATGTGGGAACAAGCCCTCGAGTTAAATATGTAAAGGGAAAGAAGTGTGCAGTAGAAATAAACACCTGATGTGGGAACAAGCCCTCGAGTTAAATATGTAGTAGTAGGGATATGCCGATTGTAGACCAAATCTTAAAAAACTCAATTTGATCTGATAACAAACAAAAAATCACATTTATTATTATGTAAAGGGAAAGAAGTGTGCAGTAGAAATAAACACCTGATGTGGGAACAAGCCCTCGAGTTAAATATGTAGTAGTAGGGATATGCCGATTGTAGACCAAATCTTAAAAAACTCAATTTGATCTGATAACAAACAAAAATCACATTTATTATTATGTAAAGGGAAAGAAGTGTGCAGTAGAAATAAACACCTGATGTGGGAACAAGCCCTCGAGTTAATTATGTAGTAGTAGGGATATGCCGATTGTAGACCAAATCTTAAAAAACTCAATTTGATCTGATAACAAAAAAAACTCACATTTATTATTATGTAAAAGGAAAGAAGTGTGCAGTAGAAATAAACACCTGATGTTGGAACAAGCCCTCGAGTTAAATATGTAGTAGTAGGGATATGCCGATTGTAGACCAAATCTTAAAAAAACTCAATTTGATCTGATAACAAAAAAAAATCACATTTATTATTATGTAAAGGGAAAGAAGTGTGCAGTATAAATAAACACCTGATGTGGGAACAAGCCCTCGAGTTAAATATGTAGTAGTAGGGATATGCCGATTGTAGACCAAATCTTAAAAAACTCAATTTGATCTGATAATAAAAAAACTCACATTTATTATTATGTAAAGGGAAAGAAGTGTGCAGTAGAAATAAACACCTGATGTGGGAACAAGCCCTCGAGTTAAATATGTAAAGGGAAAGAAGTGTGCAGTAGAAATAAACACCTGATGTGGGAACAAGCCCTCGAGTTAAATATGTAGTAGTAGTAGGGATATGCCGATTGTAGACCAAATCTTAAAAAACTCAATTTGATCTGATAACAAAAAAAACTCACATTTATTATTATGTAAAGGGAAAGAAGTGTGCAGTAGAAATAAACACCTGATGTGGGAACAAGCCCTCGAGTTAAATATGTAAAGGGAAAGAGGTGTGCAGTAGAAATAAACACCTGATGTGGGAACAAGCCCTCGAGTTAAATATGTAGTAGTAGGGATATGCCGATTGTAGACCAAATCTTAAAAAACTCAATTTGATCTGATAACAAAAAAACCTCACATTTATTATTATGTAAAGGGAAAGAAGTGTGCAGTAGAAATAAACACCTGATGTGGGAACAAGCCCTCGAGTTAAATATGTAGTAGTAGGGATATGCCGATTGTAGACCAAATCTTAAAAAAACTCAATTTGATCTGATAACAAAAAAAAATCACATTTATTATTATGTAAAGGGAAAGAAGTGTGCAGTATAAATAAACACCTGATGTGGGAACAAGCCCTCGAGTTAAATATGTAGTAGTAGGGATATGCCGATTGTAGACCAAATCTTAAAAAACTCAATTTGATCTGATAATAAAAAAACTCACATTTATTATTATGTAAAGGGAAAGAAGTGTGCAGTAGAAATAAACACCTGATGTGGGAACAAGCCCTCGAGTTAAATATGTAAAGGGAAAGAAGTGTGCAGTAGAAATAAACACCTGATGTGGGAACAAGCCCTCGAGTTAAATATGTAGTAGTAGTAGGGATATGCCGATTGTAGACCAAATCTTAAAAAACTCAATTTGATCTGATAACAACAAAAACTCACATTTATTATTATGTAAAGGGAAAGAAGTGTGCAGTAGAAATAAACACCTGATGTGGGAACAAGCCCTCGAGTTAAATATGTAGTAGTAGGGATATGCCGATTGTAGACCAAATCTTAAATATGTAGTAGTAGGGATATGCCGATTGTAGACCAAATCTTAAATATGTAGTAGTAGTAGGGATATGCCGATTGTAGACCAAATCTTAAATATGTAGTAGTAGGGATATGCCGATTGTAGACCAAATCTTAAATATGTAGTAGTAGGGATATGCCGATTGTAGACCAAATCTTAAATATGTAGTAGTAGGGATATGCCGATGGTAGACCAAATCTTAAATATGTAGTAGTAGTAGGGATATGCCGATTGTAGACCAACTCTTAAATATGTAGTAGTAGGGATATGCCGATTGTAGACCAAATCTTAAATATGTAGTAGTAGGGATATGCTGATTGTAGACCAAATCTTAAAAAACTCAATTTGATGTGATAACAAAAAAAACTCACATTTATCATTATGTAAAGGGAAAGAAGTGTGCAGTATAAATAAACACCTGATGTGGGAACAAGCCCTCGAGTTAAATATGTAGTAGTAGGGATATGCCGATTGTAGACCAAATCTTAAAAAACTCAATTTGATCTGATAATAAAAAAACTCACATTTATTATTATGTAAAGGGAAAGAAGTGTGCAGTAGAAATAAACACCTGATGTGGGAACAAGCCCTCGAGTTAAATATGTAAAGGGAAAGAAGTGTGCAGTAGAAATAAACACCTGATGTGGGAACAAGCCCTCGAGTTAAATATGTAGTAGTAGTAGGGATATGCCGATTGTAGACCAAATCTTAAAAAACTCAATTTGATCTGATAACAAAAAAAACTCACATTTATTATTATGTAAAGGGAAAGAAGTGTGCAGTAGAAATAAACACCTGATGTGGGAACAAGCCCTCGAGTTAAATATGTAAAGGGAAAGAGGTGTGCAGTAGAAATAAACACCTGATGTGGGAACAAGCCCTCGAGTTAAATATGTAGTAGTAGGGATATGCCGATTGTAGACCAAATCTTAAAAAACTCAATTTGATCTGATAATAAAAAACTCACATTTATTATTATGTAAAGGGAAAGAAGTGTGCAGTAGAAATAAACACCTGATGTGGGAACAAGCCCTCGAGTTAAATATGTAAAGGGAAAGAAGTGTGCAGTAGAAATAAACACCTGATGTGGGAACAAGCCCTCGAGTTAAATATGTAGTAGTAGGGATATGCCGATTGTAGACCAAATCTTAAAAAACTAAATTTGATCTGATAACAACAAAAACTCACATTTATTATTATGTAAAGGGAAAGAAGTATGCAGTAGAAATAAACACCTGATGTGGGAACAAGCCCTCGAGTTAAATATGTAGTAGTAGGGATATGCCGATTGTAGACCAAATCTTAAAAAACTCAATTTGATCTAATAAAAAAAAAAACTCACATTTATTATTATGTAAAGGGAAAGAAGTGTGCAGTAGAAATAAACACCTGATGTGGGAACAAGCCCTCGAGTTAAATATGTAAAGGGAAAGAAGTGTGCAGTAGAAATAAACACCTGATGTGGGAACAAGCCCTCGAGTTAAATATGTAGTAGTAGGGATATGCCGATTGTAGACCAAATCTTAAAAAACTCAATTTGATCTGATAACAAAAAAAACTCACATGTATTATTATGTAAAGGGAAAGAAGTGTGCAGTAGGAATAAACACCTGATGTGGGAACAAGCCCTCGAGTTAAATATGTCAAGGGAAAGAAGTGTGCAGTATAAATAAACACCTGATGTGGGAACAAGCCCTCGAGTTAAATATGTAGTAGTAAGGATATGCCGATTGTAGACCAAATCTTAAAAAACTCAATTTGATCTGATAACAAAAAAAACTCACATGTATTATTATGTAAAGGGAAAGAAGTGTGCAGTAGAAATAAACACCTGATGTGGGAACAAGCCCTCGAGTTAAATATGTAGTAGTAGGGATATGCCGATTGTAGACCAAATCTTAAAAAACTCAATTTGATCTGATAACAAAAAAACTCACATTTATTATTATGTAAAGGGAAAGAAGTGTGCAGTAGAAATAAACACCTGATGTGGGAACAAGCCCTCGAGTTAAATATGTAGTAGTAGGGATATGCCGATTGTAGACCAAATCTTAAAAAACTCAATTTGATCTGATAACAAACAAAAAATCACATTTATTATTATGTAAAGGGAAAGAAGTGTGCAGTAGAAATAAACACCTGATGTGGGAACAAGCCCTCGAGTTAAATATGTAGTAGTAGGGATATGCCGATTGTAGACCAAATCTTAAAAAACTCAATTTGATCTGATAACAAACAAAAATCACATTTATTATTATGTAAACGGAAAGAAGTGTGCAGTAGAAATTAACACCTGATGTGGGAACAAGCCCTCGAGTTAAATATGTAGTAGTAGGGATATGCCGATTGTAGACCAAATCTTAAAAAACTCAATTTGATCTGATAACAAAAAAAACTCACATTTATTATGATGTAAAGGGAAAGAAGTGTGCAGTAGAAATAAACACCTGATGTGGGAACAAGCCCTCGAGTTAAATATGTAAAGGGAAAGAAGTGTGCAGTAGAAATAAACACCTGATGTGGGAACAAGCCATCGAGTTAAATATGTAGTAGTAGGGATATGCCGATTGTAGACCAAATCTTAAAAAACTCAATTTGATCTGATAAAAAAAAAATCACATTTATTATTATGTAAAGGGAAAGAAGTGTGCAGTAGAAATAAACACCTGATGTGGGAACAAGCCCTCGAGTTAAATATGTAAAGGGAAAGAAGTGTGCAGTAGAAATAAACACCTGATGTGGGAACAAGCCCTCGAGTTAAATATGTAGTAGTAGGGATATGCCGATTGTAGACCAAATCTTAAAAAACTCAATTTGATCTGATAACAAACAAAAAATCACATTTATTATTATGTAAAGGAAAAGAAGTGTGCAGTAGAAATAAACACCTGATGTGGGAACAAGCCCTCGAGTTAAATATGTAGTAGTAGGGATATGCCGATTGTAGACCAAATCTTAAAAAACTCAATTTGATCTGATAACAAACAAAAATCACATTTATTATTATGTAAACGGAAAGAAGTGTGCAGTAGAAATAAACACCTGATGTGGGAACAAGCCCTCGAGTTAATTATGTAGTAGTAGGGATATGCCGATTGTAGACCAAATCTTAAAAAACTCAATTTGATCTGATAACAAAAAAAACTCACATTTATTATTATGTAAAGGGAAAGAAGTGTGCAGTAGAAATAAACACCTGATGTGGGAACAAGCCCTCGAGTTAAATATGTAAAGGGAAAGAAGTGTGCAGTAGAAATAAACACCTGATGTGGGAACCAGCCCTCGAGTTAAATATGTAGTAGTAGGGATATGCCGATTGTAGACCAAATCTTAAAAAACTCAATTTGATCTGATAACAAAAAAACCTCACATTTATTATTATGTAAAGGGAAAGAAGTGTGCAGTAGAAATAAACACCTGATGTGGGAACAAGCCCTCGAGTTAAATATGTAGTAGTAGGGATATGCCGATTGTAGACCAAATCTTAAAAAAACTCAATTTGATCTGATAACAAAAAAAAATCACATTTATTATTATGTAAACGGAAAGAAGTGTGCAGTAGAAATAAACACCTGATGTGGGAACAAGCCCTCGAGTTAAATATGTAGTAGTAGGGATATGCCGATTGTAGACCAAATCTTAAAAAACTCAATTTGATCTGATAACAAAAAAAACTCACATTTATTATTATGTAATGGGAAAGAAGTGTGCAGTAGAAATAAACACCTGATGTGGGAACAAGCCCTCGAGTTAAATATGTAAAGGGAAAGAAGTGTGCAGTATAAATAAACACCTGATGTGGGAACAAGCCCTCGAGTTAAATATGTAGTAGTAAGGATATGCCGATTGTAGACCAAATCTTAAAAAACTCAATTTGATCTGATAAAAAAAAACCTCACATTTATTATTATGTAAAGGGAAAGAAGTGTGCAGTAGAAATAAACACCTGATGTGGGAACAAGCCCTCGAGTTAAATATGTAAAGGGAAAGAGGTGTGCAGTAGAAATAAACACCTGATGTGGGAACAAGCCCTCGAGTTAAATATGTAGTAGTAGGGATATGCCGATTGTAGACCAAATCTTAAAAAACTCAATTTGATCTGATAATAAAAAACTCACATTTATTATTATGTAAAGGGAAAGAAGTGTGCAGTAGAAATAAACACCTGATGTGGGAACAAGCCCTCGAGTTAAATATGTAAAGGGAAAGAAGTGTGCAGTAGAAATAAACACCTGATGTGGGAACAAGCCCTCGAGTTAAATATGTAGTAGTAGGGATATGCCGATTGTAGACCAAATCTTAAAAAACTAAATTTGATCTGATAACAACAAAAACTCACATTTATTATTATGTAAAGGGAAAGAAGTATGCAGTAGAAATAAACACCTCATGTGGGAACAAGCCCTCGAGTTAAATATGTAGTAGTAGGGATATGCCGATTGTAGACCAAATCTTAAAACACTCAATTTGGTCTGATAACAAAAAAACCTCACATTTATTATTATGTAAAGGGAAAGAAGTGTGCAGTAGAAATAAACACCTGATGTGGGAACAAGCCCTCGAGTTAAATATGTAAAGGGAAAGAAGTGTGCAGTAGAAATAAACACCTGATGTGGGAACAAGCCCTCGAGTTAAATATGTAGTAGTAGGGATATGCCGATTGTAGACCAAATCTTAAAAAACTCAATTTGATCTGATAAAAAAAAAATATCACATTTATTATTATGTAAAGGGAAAGAAGTGTGCAGTAGAAATAAACACCTGATGTGCGAACAAGCCCTCGAGTTAAATATGTAGTAGTAGGGATATGCCGATTGTAGACCAAATCTTAAAAAACTCAATTTGATCTGATAAAAAAAAAAACCTCACATTTATTATTATGTAAAGGGAAAGAAGTGTGCAGTAGAAATAAACACCTGATGTGGGAACAAGCCCTCGAGTTAAATATGTAAAGGGAAAGAAGTGTGCAGTAGAAATAAACACCTGATGTGGGAACAAGCCCTCGAGTTAAATATGTAGTAGTAGGGATATGCCGATTGTAGACCAAATCTTAAAAAACTCAATTTGATCTGATAACAAAAACACCTCACATTTATTATTATGTAAAGGGAAAGAAGTGTGCAGTAGAAATAAACACCTGATGTGGGAACAAGCCCTCGAGTTAAATATGTAGTAGTAGGGATGTGCCGATTGTAGACCAAATCTTAAAAAAACTCAATTTGA
Source organism: Crossaster papposus (assembly GCA_037893245.1). Taxonomy (NCBI): domain Eukaryota; kingdom Metazoa; phylum Echinodermata; class Asteroidea; order Velatida; family Solasteridae; genus Crossaster; species Crossaster papposus. The sequence continues at coordinate 96,250 of JBAIAA010001412.1, read as the reverse complement.
TCTGATAAAAAAAAAATATCACATTTATTATTATGTAAAGGGAAAGAAGTGTGCAGTAGAAATAAACACCTGATGTGCGAACAAGCCCTCGAGTTAAATATGTAGTAGTAGGGATATGCCGATTGTAGACCAAATCTTAAAAAAACTCAATTTGATCTGATAAAAAAAAAAACCTCACATTTATTATTATGTAAAGGGAAAGAAGTGTGCAGTAGAAATAAACACCTGATGTGGGAACAAGCCCTCGAGTTAAATATGTAAAGGGAAAGAAGTGTGCAGTAGAAATAAACACCTGATGTGGGAACAAGCCCTCGAGTTAAATATGTAGTAGTAGGGATATGCCGATTGTAGACCAAATCTTAAAAAACTCAATTTGATCTGATAACAAAAACACCTCACATTTATTATTATGTAAAGGGAAAGAAGTGTGCAGTAGAAATAAACACCTGATGTGGGAACAAGCCCTCGAGTTAAATATGTAGTAGTAGGGATGTGCCGATTGTAGACCAAATCTTAAAAAAACTCAATTTGATCTGATAACAACAAAAATCACATTTATTATTATGTAAACGGAAAGAAGTGTGCAGTAGAAATAAACACCTGATGTGGGAACAAGCCCTCGAGTTAAATATGTAGTAGTAGGGATATGCCGATTGTAGACCAAATCTTAAAAAACTCAATTTGATCTGATAACAAAAAAAACTCACATGTATTATTATGTAAAGGGAAAGAAGTGTGCAGTAGGAATAAACACCTGATGTGGGAACAAGCCCTCGAGTTAAATATGTCAAGGGAAAGAAGTGTGCAGTATAAATAAACACCTGATGTGGGAACAAGCCCTCGAGTTAAATATGTAGTAGTAAGGATATGCCGATTGTAGACCAAATCTTAAAAAACTCAATTTGATCTGATAACAAAAAAAACTCACATGTATTATTATGTAAAGGGAAAGAAGTGTGCAGTAGAAATAAACACCTGATGTGGGAACAAGCCCTCGAGTTAAATATGTAGTAGTAGGGATATGCCGATTGTAGACCAAATCTTAAAAAACTCAATTTGATCTGATAACAAAAAAACTCACATTTATTATTATGTAAAGGGAAAGAAGTGTGCAGTAGAAATAAACACCTGATGTGGGAACAAGCCCTCGAGTTAAATATGTAGTAGTAGGGATATGCCGATTGTAGACCAAATCTTAAAAAACTCAATTTGATCTGATAACAAACAAAAAATCACATTTATTATTATGTAAAGGGAAAGAAGTGTGCAGTAGAAATAAACACCTGATGTGGGAACAAGCCCTCGAGTTAAATATGTAGTAGTAGGGATATGCCGATTGTAGACCAAATCTTAAACAACTCAATTTGATCTGATAACAAAAAAAACTCACATTTATTATTATGTAAAGGGAAAGAAGTGTGCAGTAGAAATAAACACCTGATGTGGGAACAAGCCCTCGAGTTAAATATGTAAAGGGAAAGAAGTGTGCAGTAGAAATAAACACCTGATGTGGGAACAAGCCCTCGAGTTAAATATGTAGAAGTAGGGATATGCCGATTGTAGACCAAATCTTAAAAAACTCAATTTGATCTGATAACAAAACAAATCACATTTATTATTATGTAAAGGGAAAGAAGTGTGCAGTAGAAATAAACACCTGATGTGGGAACAAGCCCTCGAGTTAAATATGTAAAGGGAAAGAAGTGTGCAGTAGAAATAAACACCTGATGTGGGAACAAGCCCTCGAGTTAAATATGTAGTAGTAGGGATATGCCGATTGTAGACCAAATCTTAAAAAACTCAATTTGATCTGATAACAAACAACAAATCACATTTATTATTATGTAAAGGGAAAGAAGTGTGCAGTAGAAATAAACACCTGATGTGGGAACAAGCCCTCGAGTTAAATATGTAGTAGTAGGGATATGCCGATTGTAGACCAAATCTTAAAAAACTCAATTTGATCTGATAACAAACAAAAATCACATTTATTATTATGTAAACGGAAAGAAGTGTGCAGTAGAAATAAACACCTGATGTGGGAACAAGCCCTCGAGTTAAATATGTAGTAGTAGGGATATGCCGATTGTAGACCAAATCTTAACAAACTCAATTTGATCTGATAACAAACAAAACTCACATTTATTATTATGTAAAGGGAAAGAAGTGTGCAGTAGAAATAAACACCTGATGTGGGAACAAGCCCTCGAGTTAAATATGTAAAGGGAAAGAAGTGTGCAGTATAAATAAACACCTGATGTGGGAACAAGCCCTCGAGTTAAATATGTAGTAGTAAGGATATGCCGATTGTAGACCAAATCTTAAAAAACTCAATTTGATCTGATAAAAAAAAACCTCACATTTATTATTATGTAAAGGGAAAGAAGTGTGTAGTAGAAATAAACTCCTGATGTGGGAACAAGCCCTCGAGTTAAATATGTAAAAGGAAAGAAGTGTGCAGTAGAAATAAACACCTGATGTGGGAACAAGCCCTCGAGTTAAATATGTAGTAGTAGGGATATGCCGATTGTAGACCAAATCTTGAACAACTCAATTTGATCTGATAACAAAACAAACTCACATTTATTATTATGTAAAGGGTAAAAAGTGTGCAGTAGAAATAAACACCTGATGTGGGAACAAGCCCTCGAGTTAATTATGTAGTAGTAGGGATATGCCGATTGTAGACCAAATCTTAAAAAACTCAATTTGATCTGATAACAAAAAAACCTCACATTTATTATTATGTAAAGGGAAAGAAGTGTGCAGTAGAAATAAACACCTGATGTGGGAACAAGCCCTCGAGTTAAATATGTAGTAGTAGGGATATGCCGATTGTAGACCAAATCTTAAAAAACTCAATTTGATCTGATAACAAACAAAAATCACATTTATTATTATGTAAACGGAAAGAAGTGTGCAGTAGAAATAAACACCTGATATGGGAACAAGCCCTCGAGTTAAATATGTAGTAGTAGGGATATGCCGATTGTAGACCAAATCTTAAAAAACTCAATTTGATCTGATAACAAACAAAAATCACATTTATTATTATGTAATGGGAAAGAAGTGTGCAGTAGAAATAAACACCTGATGTGGGAACAAGCCCTCGAGTTAAATATGTAAAGGGAAAGAAGTGTGCAGTATAAATAAACACCTGATGTGGGAACAAGCCCTCGAGTTAAATATGTAGTAGTAAGGATATGCCGATTGTAGACCAAATCTTAAACAACTCAATTTGATCTGATAACAAAAAAAACTCACATTTATTATTATGTAATGGGAAAGAAGTGTGCAGTAGAAATAAACACCTGATGTGGGAACAAGCCCTCGAGTTAAATATGTAAAAGGAAAGAAGTGTGCAGTAGAAATAAACACCTGATGTGGGAACAAGCCCTCGAGTTAAATATGTAGTAGTAGGGATATGCCGATTGTAGACCAAATCTTAAACAACTCAATTTGATCTGATAACAAAACAAACTCACATTTATTATTATGTAAAGGGTAAAAAGTGTGCAGTAGAAATAAACACCTGATGTGGGAACAAGCCCTCGAGTTAAATATGTAAAGGGAAAGAAGTGTGCAGTAGAAATAAACACCTGATGTGGGAACAAGCCCTCGAGTTAAATATGTAGTAGTAGGGATATGCCGATTGTAGACCAAATCTTAAAAAACTCAATTTGATCTGATAACAAAAAAAAATCACATTTATTATTATGTAATGGGAAAGAAGTGTGCAGTAGAAATAAACACCTGATGTGGGAACAAGCCCTCGAGTTAAATATGTAAAGGGAAAGAAGTGTGCAGTATAAATAAACACCTGATGTGGGAACAAGCCCTCGAGTTAAATATGTAGTAGTAAGGATATGCCGATTGTAGACCAAATCTTAAAAAACTCAATTTGATCTGATAAAAAAAAACCTCACATTTATTATTATGTAAAGGGAAAGAAGTGTGTAGTAGAAATAAACACCTGATGTGGGAACAAGCCCTCGAGTTAAATATGTAAAAGGAAAGAAGTGTGCAGTAGAAATAAACACCTGATGTGGGAACAAGCCCTCGAGTTAAATATGTAGTAGTAGGGATATGCCGATTGTAGACCAAATCTTAAACAACTCAATTTGATCTGATAACAAAACAAACTCACATTTATTATTATGTAAAGGGTAAAAAGTGTGCAGTAGAAATAAACACCTGATGTGGGAACAAGCCCTCGAGTTAAATATGTAAAGGGAAAGAAGTGTGCAGTAGAAATAAACACCTGATGTGGGAACAAGCCCTCGAGTTAAATATGTAGTAGTAGGGATATGCCGATTGTAGACCAAATCTTAAAAAACTCAATTTGATCTGATAACAAAAAAAATCACATTTATTATTATGTAAAGGGAAAGAAGTGTGCAGTAGAAATAAACACCTGATGTGGGAACAAGCCCTCGAGTTAAATATGTAAAGGGAAAGAAGTGTGCAGTAGAAATAAACACCTGATGTGGGAACAAGCCCTCGAGTTAAATATGTAGTAGTAGGGATATGCCGATTGTAGACCAAATCTTAAAAAACTCAATTTGATCTGATAACAAACAACAAATCACATTTATTATTATGTAAAAGGAAAGAAGTGTGCAGTAGAAATAAACACCTGATGTGGGAACAAGCCCTCGAGTTAAATATGTAGTAGTAGGGATATGCCGATTGTAGACCAAATCTTAAAAAACTCAATTTGATCTGATAACAAACAAAAATCACATTTATTATTATGTAAACGGAAAGAAGTGTGCAGTAGAAATAAACACCTGATGTGGGAACAAGCCCTCGAGTTAAATATGTAGTAGTAGGGATATGCCGATTGTAGACCAAATCTTAACAAACTCAATTTGATCTGATAACAAAAAAAACTCACATTTATTATTATGTAAAGGGAAAGAAGTGTGCAGTAGAAATAAACACCTGATGTGGGAACAAGCCCTCGAGTTAAATATGTAAAGGGAAAGAAGTGTGCAGTATAAATAAACACCTGATGTGGGAACAAGCCCTCGAGTTAAATATGTAGTAGTAAGGATATGCCGATTGTAGACCAAATCTTAAAAAACTCAATTTGATCTGATAAAAAAAAACCTCACATTTATTATTATGTAAAGGGAAAGAAGTGTGTAGTAGAAATAAACACCTGATGTGGGAACAAGCCCTCGAGTTAAATATGTAAAAGGAAAGAAGTGTGCAGTAGAAATAAACACCTGATGTGGGAACAAGCCCTCGAGTTAAATATGTAGTAGTAGGGATATGCCGATTGTAGACCAAATCTTGAACAACTCAATTTGATCTGATAACAAAACAAACTCACATTTATTATTATGTAAAGGGTAAAAAGTGTGCAGTAGAAATAAACACCTGATGTGGGAACAAGCCCTCGAGTTAATTATGTAGTAGTAGGGATATGCCGATTGTAGACCAAATCTTAAAAAACTCAATTTGATCTGATAACAAAAAAACCTCACATTTATTATTATGTAAAGGGAAAGAAGTGTGCAGTAGAAATAAACACCTGATGTGGGAACAAGCCCTCGAGTTAAATATGTAGTAGTAGGGATATGCCGATTGTAGACCAAATCTTAAAAAACTCAATTTGATCTGATAACAAAAAAAAATCACATTTATTATTATGTAAACGGAAAGAAGTGTGCAGTAGAAATAAACACCTGATATGGGAACAAGCCCTCGAGTTAAATATGTAGTAGTATGGATATGCCGATTGTAGACCAAATCTTAAAAAACTCAATTTGATCTGATAACAAAAAAAAATCACATTTATTATTATGTAATGGGAAAGAAGTGTGCAGTAGAAATAAACACCTGATGTGGGAACAAGCCCTCGAGTTAAATATGTAAAGGGAAAGAAGTGTGCAGTATAAATAAACACCTGATGTGGGAACAAGCCCTCGAGTTAAATATGTAGTAGTAAGGATATGCCGATTGTAGACCAAATCTTAAACAACTCAATTTGATCTGATAACAAAACAAACTCACATTTATTATTATGTAAAGGGTAAAAAGTGTGCAGTAGAAATAAACACCTGATGTGGGAACAAGCCCTCGAGTTAAATATGTAAAGGGAAAGAAGTGTGCAGTAGAAATAAACACCTGATGTGGGAACAAGCCCTCGAGTTAAATATGTAAAGGGAAAGAAGTGTGCAGTAGAAATAAACACCTGATGTGGGAAAAAGCCCTCGAGTTAAATATGTAGTAGTAGGGATATGCCGATTGTAGACAAAATCTCAAAAAACTCAATTTGATCTGATAACAAAAAAACTCACATTTATTATTATGTAAAGGGAAAGAAGTGTGCAGTAGAAATAAACTCCTGATGTGGGAACAAGCCCTCGAGTTAAATATGTAGTAGTAGGGATATGCCGATTGTAGACCAAATCTTAAAAAACTCAATTTGATCTGATAACAAAAAAACCTCACATTTATTATTATGTAAAGGGAAAGAAGTGTGCAGTAGAAATAAACACCTGATGTGGGAACAAGCCCTCGAGTTAAATATGTAAAGGGAAAGAAGTGTGCAGTATAAATAAACACCTGATGTGGGAACAAGCCCTCGAGTTAAATATGTAGTAGTAAGGATATGCCGATTGTAGACCAAATCTTAAAAAACTCAATTTGATCTGATAAAAAAAAACCTCACATTTATTATTATGTAAAGGGAAAGAAGTGTGCAGTAGAAATAAACACCTGATGTGGGAACAAGCCCTCGAGTTAAATATGTAAAGGGAAAGAAGTGTGCAGTAGAAATAAACACCTGATGTGGGAACAAGCCCTCGAGTTAAATATGTAGTAGTAGGGATATGCCGATTGTAGACCAAATCTTAAAAAACTCAATTTGATCTGATAACAAAACAAACTCACATTTATTATTATGTAAAGGGTAAAAAGTGTGCAGTAGAAATAAACACCTGATGTGGGAAGAAGCCCTCGAGTTAAATATGTAAAGGGAAAGAAGTGTGCAGTAGAAATAAACACCTGATGTGGGAACAAGCCCTCGAGTTAAATATGTAAAGGGAAAGAAGTGTGCAGTAGAAATAAACACCTGATGTGGGAAAAAGCCCTCGAGTTAAATATGTAGTAGTAGGGATATGCCGATTGTAGACAAAATCTCAAAAAACTCAATTTGATCTGATAACAAAAAAACTCACATTTATTATTATGTAAAGTGAAAGAAGTGTGCAGTAGAAATAAACACCTGATGTGGGAAAAAGCCCTCGAGTTAAATATGTAGTAGTAGGGATATGCCGATTGTAGACAAAATCTCAAAAAACTCAATTTGATCTGATAACAAAAAAACTCACATTTATTATTATGTAAAGTGAAAGAAGTGTGCAGTAGAAATAAACACCTGATGTGGGAACAAGCCCTCGAGTTAAATATGTAGTAGTAGGGATATGCCGATTGTAGACCAAATCTTAAAAAACTAAATTTGATCTGATAACAAACAAAACTCACATTTATTATTATGTAAAGGGAAAGAAGTGTGCAGTAGAAATAAACACCTGATGTGGGAACAAGCCCTCGAGTTAAATATGTAGTAGTAAGGATATGCCGATTGTAGACCAAATCTTAAAAACTCAATTTGATCTGATAACAAAAAAAACTCACATTTATTATTATGTAAAGGGAAAGAAGTGTGCAGTAGAAATAAACACCTGATGTGGGAACAAGCCCTCGAGTTAAATATGTAGTAGTAGGGATATGCCGATTGTAGACAAAATCTCAAAAAACTCAATTTGATCTGATAACAAAAAAACTCACATTTATTATTATGTAAAGGGAAAGAAGTGTGCAGTAGAAATAAACTCCTGATGTGGGAACAAGCCCTCGAGTTAAATATGTAGTAGTAGGGATATGCCGATTGTAGACCAAATCTTAAAAAACTCAATTTGATCTGATAACAAAAAAAACTCACATTTATTATTATGTAAAGGGAAAGAAGTGTGCAGTAGAAATAAACACCTGATGTGGGAACAAGCCCTCGAGTTAAATATGTAAAGGGAAAGAAGTGTGCAGTATAAATAAACACCTGATGTGGGAACAAGCCCTCGAGTTAAATATGTAGTAGTAAGGATATGCCGATTGTAGACCAAATCTTAAAAAACTCAATTTGATCTGATACAAAAAAACCTCACATTTATTATTATGTAAAGGGAAAGAAGTGTGCAGTAGAAATAAACACCTGATGTGGGAACAAGCCCTCGAGTTAAATATGTAAAGGGAAAGAAGTGTGCAGTAGAAATAAACACCTGATGTGGGAACAAGCCCTCGAGTTAAATATGTAGTAGTAGGGATATGCCGATTGTAGACCAAATCTTAAAAAACTCAATTTGATCTGATAACAAAACAAACTCACATTTATTATTATGTAAAGGGTAAAAAGTGTGCAGTAGAAATAAACACCTGATGTGGGAACAAGCCCTCGAGTTAAATATGTAAAGGGAAAGAAGTGTGCAGTAGAAATAAACACCTGATGTGGGAACAAGCCCTCGAGTTAAATATGTAAAGGGAAAGAAGTGTGCAGTAGAAATAAACACCTGATGTGGGAAAAAGCCCTCAAGTTAAATATGTAGTAGTAGGGATATGCCGATTGTAGACAAAATCTCAAAAAACTCAATTTGATCTGATAACAAAAAAACTCACATTTATTATTATGTAAAGTGAAAGAAGTGTGCAGTAGAAATAAACACCTGATGTGGGAACAAGCCCTCGAGTTAAATATGTAGTAGTAGGGATATGCCGATTGTAGACCAAATCTTAAAAAACTAAATTTGATCTGATAACAAACAAAACTCACATTTATTATTATGTAAAGGGAAAGAAGTGTGCAGTAGAAATAAACACCTGATGTGGGAACAAGCCCTCGAGTTAAATATGTAGTAGTAAGGATATGCCGATTGTAGACCAAATCTTAAAAACTCAATTTGATCTGATAACAAAAAAAACTCACATTTATTATTATGTAAAGGGAAAGAAGTGTGCAGTAGAAATAAACACCTGATGTGGGAACAAGCCCTCGAGTTAAATATGTAGTAGTAGGGATATGCCGATTGTAGACGACATCTTAAAAAACTCAATTTGATCTGATAACAAAAAAAAATTCACATTTATTATTATGTAAAGGGAAAGAAGTGTGCAGTAGAAATGAACACCTGATGTGGGAACAAGCCATCGAGTTAAATATGTAGTAGTAGGGATATGCCGATTGTAGACCAAATCTTAAAAAACTCAATTTGATCTGATAACAAAAAAACCTCACATTTATTATTATGTAAAGGGAAAGAAGTGTGCAGTAGAAATAAACACCTGATGTGGGAACAAGCCCTCGAGTTAAATATGTAGTAGTAGGGATATGCCGATTGTAGACCAAATCTTAAAAAAACTCAATTTGATCTGATAACAAACCAAAAATCACATTTATTATTATGTAAAGTGAAAGAAGTGTGCAGTAGAAATAAACACCTGATGTGGGAACAAGCCCTCGAGTTAAATATGTAGTAGTAGGGATATGCCGATTGTAGACCAAATCTTAAAAAACTCAATTTGATCTGATAACAAACAAAAATCACATTTATTATTATGTAAACGGAAAGAAGTGTGCAGTAGAAATAAACACCTGATGTGGGAACAAGCCCTCGAGTTAAATATGTAGTAGTAGGGATATGCCGATTGTAGACCAAATCTTAAAAAACTCAATTTGATCTGATAACAAAAAAACTCACCTTTATTATTATGTAAAGGGAAAGAAGTGTGCAGTAGAAATAAACACCTGATGTGGGAACAAGCCCTCGAGTTAAATATGTAAAGGGAAAGAAGTGTGCAGTAGAAATAAACACCTGATGTGGGAACAAGCCCTCGAGTTAAATATGTAGTAGTAGGGATATGCCGATTGTAGACAAAATCTCAAAAAACTCAATTTGATCTGATAACAAAAAAACTCACATTTATTATTATGTAAAGGGAAAGAAGTGTGCAGTAGAAATAAACTCCTGATGTGGGAACAAGCCCTCGAGTTAAATATGTAGTAGTAGGGATATGCCGATTGTAGACCAAATCTTAAAAAACTCAATTTGATCTGATAACAAAAAAACCTCACATTTATTATTATGTAAAGGGAAAGAAGTGTGCAGTAGAAATAAACACCTGATGTGGGAACAAGCCCTCGAGTTAAATATGTAAAGGGAAAGAAGTGTGCAGTATAAATAAACACCTGATGTGGGAACAAGCCCTCGAGTTAAATATGTAGTAGTAAGGATATGCCGATTGTAGACCAAATCTTAAAAAACTCAATTTGATCTGATAAAAAAAAACCTCACATTTATTATTATGTAAAGGGAAAGAAGTGTGCAGTAGAAATAAACACCTGATGTGGGAACAAGCCCTCGAGTTAAATATGTAAAGGGAAAGAAGTGTGCAGTAGAAATAAACACCTGATGTGGGAACAAGCCCTCGAGTTAAATATGTAGTAGTAGGGATATGCCGATTGTAGACCAAATCTTAAAAAACTCAATTTGATCTGATAACAAAACAAACTCACATTTATTATTATGTAAAGGGTAAAAAGTGTGCAGTAGAAATAAACACCTGATGTGGGAACAAGCCCTCGAGTTAAATATGTAAAGGGAAAGAAGTGTGCAGTAGAAATAAACACCTGATGTGGGAACAAGCCCTCGAGTTAAATATGTAAAGGGAAAGAAGTGTGCAGTAGAAATAAACACCTGATGTGGGAAAAAGCCCTCGAGTTAAATATGTAGTAGTAGGGATATGCCGATTGTAGACAAAATCTCAAAAAACTCAATTTGATCTGATAACAAAAAAACTCACATTTATTATTATGTAAAGTGAAAGAAGTGTGCAGTAGAAATAAACACCTGATGTGGGAAAAAGCCCTCGAGTTAAATATGTAGTAGTAGGGATATGCCGATTGTAGACAAAATCTCAAAAAACTCAATTTGATCTGATAACAAAAAAACTCACATTTATTATTATGTAAAGTGAAAGAAGTGTGCAGTAGAAATAAACACCTGATGTGGGAACAAGCCCTCGAGTTAAATATGTAGTAGTAGGGATATGCCGATTGTAGACCAAATCTTAAAAAACTAAATTTGATCTGATAACAAACAAAACTCACATTTATTATTATGTAAAGGGAAAGAAGTGTGCAGTAGAAATAAACACCTGATGTGGGAACAAGCCCTCGAGTTAAATATGTAGTAGTAAGGATATGCCGATTGTAGACCAAATCTTAAAAACTCAATTTGATCTGATAACAAAAAAAACTCACATTTATTATTATGTAAAGGGAAAGAAGTGTGCAGTAGAAATAAACACCTGATGTGGGAACAAGCCCTCGAGTTAAATATGTAGTAGTAGGGATATGCCGATTGTAGACAAAATCTCAAAAAACTCAATTTGATCTGATAACAAAAAAACTCACATTTATTATTATGTAAAGGGAAAGAAGTGTGCAGTAGAAATAAACTCCTGATGTGGGAACAAGCCCTCGAGTTAAATATGTAGTAGTAGGGATATGCCGATTGTAGACCAAATCTTAAAAAACTCAATTTGATCTGATAACAAAAAAAACTCACATTTATTATTATGTAAAGGGAAAGAAGTGTGCAGTAGAAATAAACACCTGATGTGGGAACAAGCCCTCGAGTTAAATATGTAAAGGGAAAGAAGTGTGCAGTATAAATAAACACCTGATGTGGGAACAAGCCCTCGAGTTAAATATGTAGTAGTAAGGATATGCCGATTGTAGACCAAATCTTAAAAAACTCAATTTGATCTGATACAAAAAAACCTCACATTTATTATTATGTAAAGGGAAAGAAGTGTGCAGTAGAAATAAACACCTGATGTGGGAACAAGCCCTCGAGTTAAATATGTAAAGGGAAAGAAGTGTGCAGTAGAAATAAACACCTGATGTGGGAACAAGCCCTCGAGTTAAATATGTAGTAGTAGGGATATGCCGATTGTAGACCAAATCTTAAAAAACTCAATTTGATCTGATAACAAAACAAACTCACATTTATTATTATGTAAAGGGTAAAAAGTGTGCAGTAGAAATAAACACCTGATGTGGGAACAAGCCCTCGAGTTAAATATGTAAAGGGAAAGAAGTGTGCAGTAGAAATAAACACCTGATGTGGGAACAAGCCCTCGAGTTAAATATGTAAAGGGAAAGAAGTGTGCAGTAGAAATAAACACCTGATGTGGGAAAAAGCCCTCAAGTTAAATATGTAGTAGTAGGGATATGCCGATTGTAGACAAAATCTCAAAAAACTCAATTTGATCTGATAACAAAAAAACTCACATTTATTATTATGTAAAGTGAAAGAAGTGTGCAGTAGAAATAAACACCTGATGTGGGAACAAGCCCTCGAGTTAAATATGTAGTAGTAGGGATATGCCGATTGTAGACCAAATCTTAAAAAACTAAATTTGATCTGATAACAAACAAAACTCACATTTATTATTATGTAAAGGGAAAGAAGTGTGCAGTAGAAATAAACACCTGATGTGGGAACAAGCCCTCGAGTTAAATATGTAGTAGTAAGGATATGCCGATTGTAGACCAAATCTTAAAAACTCAATTTGATCTGATAACAAAAAAAACTCACATTTATTATTATGTAAAGGGAAAGAAGTGTGCAGTAGAAATAAACACCTGATGTGGGAACAAGCCCTCGAGTTAAATATGTAGTAGTAGGGATATGCCGATTGTAGACGACATCTTAAAAAACTCAATTTGATCTGATAACAAAAAAAAATTCACATTTATTATTATGTAAAGGGAAAGAAGTGTGCAGTAGAAATGAACACCTGATGTGGGAACAAGCCATCGAGTTAAATATGTAGTAGTAGGGATATGCCGATTGTAGACCAAATCTTAAAAAACTCAATTTGATCTGATAACAAAAAAACCTCACATTTATTATTATGTAAAGGGAAAGAAGTGTGCAGTAGAAATAAACACCTGATGTGGGAACAAGCCCTCGAGTTAAATATGTAGTAGTAGGGATATGCCGATTGTAGACCAAATCTTAAAAAAACTCAATTTGATCTGCTAACAAACCAAAAATCACATTTATTATTATGTAAAGTGAAAGAAGTGTGCAGTAGAAATAAACACCTGATGTGGGAACAAGCCCTCGAGTTAAATATGTAGTAGTAGGGATATGCCGATTGTAGACCAAATCTTAAAAAACTCAATTTGATCTGATAACAAACAAAAATCACATTTATTATTATGTAAACGGAAAGAAGTGTGCAGTAGAAATAAACACCTGATGTGGGAACAAGCCCTCGAGTTAAATATGTAGTAGTAGGGATATGCCGATTGTAGACCAAATCTTAAAAAACTCAATTTGATCTGATAACAAAAAAACTCACCTTTATTATTATGTAAAGGGAAAGAAGTGTGCAGTAGAAATAAACACCTGATGTGGGAACAAGCCCTCGAGTTAAATATGTAAAGGGAAAGAAGTGTGCAGTAGAAATAAACACCTGATGTGGGAACAAGCCCTCGAGTTAAATATGTAGTAGTAGGGATATGCCGATTGTAGACCAAATCTTAAAATACTCAATTTGATCTGATAACCAAAAAAACTCACATTTATTATTATGTAAAGGGAAAGAAGTGTGCAGTAGAAATGAACACCTGATGCGGGAACAAGCCATCGAGTTAAATATGTAGTAGTAGGGATATGCCGATTGTAGACCAAATCTTAAAAAACTCAATTTGATCTGATAACAAAAAAAACTCACATTTATTATTATGTAAAGGGAAAGAAGTGTGCAGTAGAAATGAACACCTGATGTGGGAACAAGCCATCGAGTTAAATATGTAGTAGTAGGGATATGCCGATTGTAGACCAAATCTTAAAAAACTCAATATGATCTGATAACAAAAAAAACTCACATTTATTATTATGTAAAGGGAAAGAAGTGTGCAGTAGAAATAAACACCTGATGTGGGAACAAGCCCTCGAGTTAAATATGTAGTAGTAGGGATATGCCGATTGTATACCAAATCTTAAAAAACTCAATATGATCTGATAACAAAAAAAACTCACATTTATTATTATGTAAAGGGAAAGAAGTGTGCAGTAGAAATAAACACCTGATGTGGGAACAAGCCCTCTAGTTAAATATGTAAAGGGAAAGAAGTGTGCAGTAGAAATAAACACCTGATGTGGGAACAAGCCCTCGAGTTAAATATGTAGTAGTAGGGATATGCCGATTGTAGACCAAATCTTAAAAAACTCAATTTGATCTGATAACAAAACAAACTCACATTTATTATTATGTAAAGGGTAAAAAGTGTGCAGTAGAAATAAACACCTGATGTGTTAACAAGCCCTCGAGTTAAATATGTAAAGGGAAAGAAGTGTGCAGTAGAAATAAACACCTGATGTGGGAACAAGCCCTCGAGTTAAATATGTAAAGGGAGAGAAGTGTGCAGTAGAAATAAACACCTGATGTGGGAAAAAGCCCCCAAGTTAAATATGTAGTAGTAGGGATATGCCGATTGTAGACAAAATCTCAAAAAACTCAATTTGATCTGATAACAAAAAAACTCACATTTATTATTATGTAAAGTGAAAGAAGTGTGCAGTAGAAATAAACACCTGATGTGGGAACAAGCCCTCGAGTTAAATATGTAGTAGTAGGGATATGCCGATTGTAGACCAAATCTTAAAAAACTAAATTTGATCTGATAACAAACAAAACTCACATTTATTATTATGTAAAGGGAAAGAAGTGTGCAGTAGAAATAAACACCTGATGTGGGAACAAGCCCTCGAGTTAAATATGTAGTAGTAAGGATATGCCGATTGTAGACCAAATCTTAAAAACTCAATTTGATCTGATAACAAAAAAAACTCACATTTATTATTATGTAAAGGGAAAGAAGTGTGCAGTAGAAATAAACACCTGATGTGGGAACAAGCCCTCGAGTTAAATATGTAGTAGTAGGGATATGCCGATTGTAGACGACATCTTAAAAAACTCAATTTGATCTGATAACAAAAACAAATTCACATTTATTATTATGTAAAGGGAAAGAAGTGTGCAGTAGAAATGAACACCTGATGTGGGAACAAGCCATCGAGTTAAATATGTAGTAGTAGGGATATGCCGATTGTAGACCAAATCTTAAAAAACTCAATTTGATCTGATAACAAAAAAACCTCACATTTATTATTATGTAAAGGGAAAGAAGTGTGCAGTAGAAATAAACACCTGATGTGGGAACAAGCCCTCGAGTTAAATATGTAGTAGTAGGGATATGCCGATTGTAGACCAAATCTTAAAAAACTCAATTTGATCTGATAACAAACCAAAAATCACATTTATTATTATGTAAAGTGAAAGAAGTGTGCAGTAGAAATAAACACCTGATGTGGGAACAAGCCCTCGAGTTAAATATGTAGTAGTAGGGATATTCCGATTGTAGACCAAATCTTAAAAAACTCAATTTGATCTGATAACAAACAAAAATCACATTTATTATTATGTAAACGGAAAGAAGTGTGCAGTAGAAATAAACACCTGATGTGGGAACAAGCCCTCGAGTTAAATATGTAGTAGTAGGGATATGCCGATTGTAGACCAAATCTTAAAAAACTCAATTTGATCTGATAACAAAACAAACTCACCTTTATTATTATGTAAAGGGAAAGAAGTGTGCAGTAGAAATAAACACCTGATGTGGGAACAAGCCCTCGAGTTAAATATGTAAAGGGAAAGAAGTGTGCAGTAGAAATAAACACCTGATGTGGGAACAAGCCCTCGAGTTAAATATGTAGTAGTAGGGATATGCCGATTGTAGACCAAATCTTAAAATACTCAATTTGATCTGATAACCAAAAAAACTCACATTTATTATTATGTAAAGGGAAAGAAGTGTGCAGTAGAAATGAACACCTGATGCGGGAACAAGCCATCGAGTTAAATATGTAGTAGTAGGGATATGCCGATTGTAGACCAAATCTTAAAAAACTCAATTTGATCTGATAACAAAAAAAACTCACATTTATTATTATGTAAAGGGAAAGAAGTGTGCAGTAGAAATGAACACCTGATGTGGGAACAAGCCATCGAGTTAAATATGTAGTAGTAGGGATATGCCGATTGTAGACCAAATCTTAAAAAACTCAATATGATCTGATAACAAAAAAAACTCACATTTATTATTATGTAAAGGGAAAGAAGTGTGCAGTAGAAATAAACACCTGATGTGGGAACAAGCCCTCGAGTTAAATATGTAGTAGTAGGGATATGCCGATTGTATACCAAATCTTAAAAAACTCAATATGATCTGATAACAAAAAAAACTCACATTTATTATTATGTAAAGGGAAAGAAGTGTGCAGTAGAAATAAACACCTGATGTGGGAACAAGCCCTCGAGTTAAATATGTAAAGGGAAAGAAGTGTGCAGTAGAAATAAACACCTGATGTGGGAACAAGCCCTCGAGTTAAATATGTAGTAGTAGGGATATGCCGATTGTAGACCAAATCTTAAAAAACTCAATTTGATCTGATAACAAAAAAAAATCACATTTATTATTATGTAAAGGGAAAGCAGTGTGCAGTAGAAATAAACACCTGATGTGGGAACAAGCCCTCGAGTTAAATATGTAAAGGGAAAGAAGTGTGCAGTAGAAATAAACACCTGATGTGGGAACAAGCCCTCGAGTTAAATATGTAGTAGTAGGGATATGCCGATTGTAGACTAAATCTTAAAATATGTAGTAGTAGGGATATGCCGATTGTAGACCAAATGTTAAAAAACTCAATTTGATCTGATAACAACAAAAACTCACATTTATTATTATGTAAAGGGAAAGCAGTGTGCAGTAGAAATAAACACCTGATGTGGGAACAAGCCCTCGAGTTAAATATGTAAAGGGAAAGCAGTGTGCAGTAGAAATAAACACCTGATGTGGGAACAAGCCCTCGAGTTAAATGTGTAAAGGGAAAGAAGTGTGCAGTAGAAATAAACACCTGATGTTGGAACAAGCCCTCGAGTTAAATATGTAGTAGTAGGGATATGCCGATTGTAGACCAAATCTTAAAAAACTCAATTTGATCTGATAACAAAAAAAACTCACATTTATTATTATGTAAAGGGAAAGCAGTGTGCAGTAGAAATAAACACCTGATGTGGGAACAAGCCCTCGAGTTAAATATGTAAAGGGAAATAAGTGTGCAGTAGAAATAAACACCTGATGTGGGAACAAGCCCTCGAGTTAAATATGTAGTAGTAGGGATATGCCGATTGTAGACCAAATCTTAAAAAACTCAATTTGATCTGATAACAAAAAAAACTCACATTTATTATTATGTAAAGGGAAAGCAGTGTGCAGTAGAAATAAACACCTGATGTGGGAACAAGCCCTCGAGTTAAATATGTAAAGGGTAAGAAGTGTGCAGTAGAAATAAACACCTGATGTGGGAGCAAGCCCTCGAGTTAAATATGTAAAGGAAAAGAAGTGTGCAGTAGAAATAAACACCTGATGTGGGAACAAGCCCTCGAGTTAAATATGTAGTAGTAGGGATATGCCGATTGTAGACTCAATCTTAAAATATGTAGTAGTAGGGATATGCCGATTGTAGACCAAATCTTAAAAAACTCAATTTGATCTGATAACAAAAAAAACTCACATTTATTATTATGTTAAGGGAAAGAAGTGTGCAGTATAAATAAACACCTGATGTGGGAACAAGCCCTCGAGTTAAATATGTAAAGGGAAAGAAGTGTGCAGTAGAAATAAACACCTGATGTGGGAACAAGCCCTCGAGGTAAATATGTAAAGGGAAAGAAGTGTGCAGTAGAAATAAACACCTGATGTGGGAACAAGCCCTCGAGGTAAATATGTAATGGGAAAGAAGTGTGCAGTAGAAATAAACACCTGATGTGGGAACAAGCCCTAGAGGTAAATATGTAAAGGGAAAGAAGTGTGCAGTAGAACTAAACACCTGATGTGGGAACATGCCCTCGAGTTAAATATGTAAAGGGAAAGAAGTGTGCAGTAGAAATAAAAACCTGATGTGGGAACAAGCCCTCGAGTTAAATATGTAAAGGGAAAGAAGTGTGCAGTAGAAATAAACACCTGATGTTGGAACAAGCCCTCGAGTTAAATATGTAGTAGTAGGGATATGCCGATTGTAGACCAAATCTTAAAAAACTCAATTTGATCTGATAACAAAAAAAACTCACATTTATTATTATGTAAAGGGAAAGCAGTGTGCAGTAGAAATAAACACCTGATGTGGGAACAAGCCCTCGAGTTAAATATGTAAAGGGAAAGAAGTGTGCAGTAGAAATAAACACCTGATGTGGGAACAAGCCCTCGAGTTAAATATGTAGTTTTAGGGATATGCCGATTGTAGACCAAATCTTAAAAAACTCAATTTGATCTGATAACAAAAAAACCTCACATTTATTATTATGTAAAGGGAAAGAAGTGTGCAGTAGAAATAAACACCTGATGTGGGAACAAGCCCTCGAGTTAAATATGTAAAGGGAACGAAGTGTGCAGTAGAAATAAACACCTGATGTGGGAACAAGCCCTCGAGTTAAATATGTAAAGGGAAAGAAGTGTGCAGTAGAAATAAACACCTGATGTGGGAACAAGCCCTTGAGTTAAATATGTAAAGGAAACGAAGTGTGCAGTAGAAATAAACACCTGATGTGGGAACAAGCCCTCGAGTTAAATATGTAAAGGGAACGAAGTGTGCAGTAGAAATAAACACCTGATGTGGGAACAAGCCCTCGAGTTAAATATGTAAAGGGAAAGAAGTGTGCAGTAGAAATAAACACCTGATGTGGGAACATGCCCTCGAGTTAAATATGTAAAGGGAAAGAAGTGTGCAGTAGAAATAAACACCTGATGTGGGAACAAGCCCTCGAGTTAAATATGTAAAGGGAAAGAAGTGTGCAGTAGAAATAAACACCTGATGTGGGAACAAGCCCTCGAGTTAAATATGTAGTAGTAGGGATATGCCGATTGTAGACCAAATCTTAAAAAACTCAATTTGATCTGATAACAACAAAAACTCACATTTATTATTATGTAAAGGGAAAGAAGTGTGCAGTAGAAATAAACACCTGATGTGGGAACAAGCCCTCGAGTTAAATATGTAAAGGGAAAGAAGTGTGCAGTAGAAATAAACACCTGATGTGGGAACAAGCCCTCGAGTTAAATATGTAGTAGTAGGGATATGCCGATTGTAGACCAAATCTTAAAAAACTCAATTTGATCTGATAACAAAAAAAACTCAAATTTATTATTATGTAAAGGGAAAGAAGTGTGCAGTAGAAATAAACACCTGATGTGGGAGCAAGCCCTCCAGTTAAATATGTAAAGGGAAAGAAGTGTGCAGTAGAAATAAACACCTGATGTCGGAACAAGCCCTCGAGTTAAATATGTAAAGGGAAATAAGTGTGCAGTAGAAATAAACACCTGATGTCGGAACAACCTTTCGAGTTAAATATGTAAAGGGAAAGAAGTGTGCAGTAGAAATAAACACCTGATGTCGGGACAAGCCCTCGAGTTAAATATGTAAAGGGAAAGAAGTGTGCAGTAGATATAAACACCTGATGTCGGAACAAGCCCTCGAGTTAAATATGTAAAGGGAAAGAAGTGTGCACTAGAAATAAACACCTGATGTGGGAACAAGCCCTCGAGTTAAATATGTAGTAGTAGGGATATGCCGATTGTAGACTAAATCTTAAAATATGTAGTAGTAGGGATATGCCGATTGTAGACCAAATCTTAAAAAACTCAATTTGATCTGATAACAAAAAAAACTCACATTTATTATTATGTAAAGGGAAAGCAGTGTGCAGTAGAAATAAACACCTGATGTGGGAACAAGCCCTCGAGTTAAATATGTAAAGGGTAAGAAGTGTGCAGTAGAAATAAACACCTGATGTGGGAGCAAGCCCTCGAGTTAAATATGTAAAGGAAAAGAAGTGTGCAGTAGAAATAAACACCTTATGTGGGAACAAGCCCTCGAGTTAAATATGTAGTAGTAGGGATATGCCGATTGTAGACTAAATCTTAAAATATGTAGTAGTAGGGATATGCCGATTGTAGACCAAATCTTAAAAAACTCAATTTGATCTGATAACAAAAAAAACTCACATTTATTATTATGTAAAGGGAAAGAAGTGTGCAGTATAAATAAACACCTGATGTGGGAACAAGCCCTCGAGTTAAATATGTAAAGGGAAAGAAGTGTGCAGTAGAAATAAACACCTGATGTGGGAACAAGCCCTCGAGTTAAATATGTAGTATTAGGGATATGCCGATTGTAGACCAAATCTTAAAAAACTCAATTTGATCTGATAACAAAAAAACCTCACATTTATTATTATGTAAAGGGAAAGAAGTGTGCAGTAGAAATAAACACCTGATGTGGGAACAAGCCCTCGAGTTAAATATGTAAAGGGAACGAAGTGTGCAGTAGAAATAAACACCTGATGTGGGAACAAGCCCTCGAGTTAAATATGTAAAGGGAAAGAAGTGTGCAGTAGAAATAAACACCTGATGTGGGAACAAGCCCTCGAGTTAAATATGTAGTAGTAGGGATATGCCGATTGTAGACTAAATCTTAAAATATGTAGTAGTAGGGATATGCCGATTGTAGACCAAATCTTAAAAAACTCAATTTGATCTGATAACAAAAAAACCTCACATTTATTATTATGTAAAGGGAAAGAAGTGTGCAGTATAAATAAACACCTGATGTGGGAACAAGCCCTCGAGTTAAATATGTAAAGGGAAAGAAGTGTGCAGTAGAAATAAACACCTGATGTGGGAACAAGCCCTCGAGGTAAATATGTAAAGGGAAAGAAGTGTGCAGTAGAAATACACACCTGATGTGGGAACAAGCCCTAGAGTTAAATATGTAATGGGAAAGAAGTGTGCAGTAGAAATAAACACCTGATGTGGGAACAAGCCCTAGAGGTAAATATGTAAAGGGAAAGAAGTGTGCAGTAGAAATAAACACCTGATGTGGGAACATGCCGTCGAGTTAAATATGTAAAGGGAAAGAAGTGTGCAGTAGAAATAAAAACCTGATGTGGGAACAAGCCCTCGAGTTAAATATGTAAAGGGAAAGAAGTGTGCAGTAGAAATAAACACCTGATGTTGGAACAAGCCCTCGAGTTAAATATGTAGTAGTAGGGATATGCCGATTGTAGACCAAATCTTAAAAAACTCAATTTGATCTGATAACAAAAAAAACTCACATTTATTATTATGTAAAGGGAAAGAAGTGTGCAGTAGAAATAAACACCTGATGTGGGAACAAGCCCTCGAGTTAAATATGTAAAGGGAAAGAAGTGTGCAGTAGAAATAAACAACTGATGTGGGAACAAGCCCTCGAGTTAAATATGTAGTAGTAGGGATATGCCGATTGTAGACCAAATCTTAAAAAAACTCAATTTTATCTGATAAAACAAAAACCTCACATTTATTATTATGTAAAGGGAAAGAAGTGTGCAGTAGAAATAAACACCTGATGTGGGAACAAGCCCTCGAGTTAAATATGTAAAGGGAAAGACATGTGCAGTAGAAATAAACACCTGATGTTGGAACAAACCCTGGAGTTAAATATGTAGTAGTGGGGATATGCCGATTGTAGACTAAATCTTAAAATATGTAGTAGTAGGGATATGCCGATTGTAGACCAAATCTTAAAAAACTCAATTTGATCTGATCACAAAAAAAACTCACATTTATTATTATGTAAAGGGAAAGCAGTGTGCAGTAGAAATAAACACCTGATGTGGGAACAAGCCCTCGAGTTAAATATGTAAAGGGTAGGAAGTGTGCAGTAGAAATAAACACCTGATGTGGGAGCAAGCCCTCGAGTTAAATATGTAAAGGAAAAGAAGTGTGCAGTAGAAATAAACACCTTATGTGGGAACAAGCCCTCGAGTTAAATATGTAGTAGTAGGGATATGCCGATTGTAGACTAAATCTTAAAATATGTAGTAGTAGGGATATGCCGATTGTAGACCAAATCTTAAAAAACTCAATTTGATCTGATAACAAAAAAAACTCACATTTATTATTATGTAAAGGGAAAGAAGTGTGCAGTATAAATAAACACCTGATGTGGGAACAAGCCCTCGAGTTAAATATGTAAAGGGAAAGAAGTGTGCAGTAGAAATAAACACCTGATGTGGGAACAAGCCCTCGAGTTAAATATGTAGTATTAGGGATATGCCGATTGTAGACCAAATCTTAAAAAACTCAATTTGATCTGATAACAAAAAAACCTCACATTTATTATTATGTAAAGGGAAAGAAGTGTGCAGTAGAAATAAACACCTGATGTGGGAACAAGCCCTCGAGTTAAATATGTAAAGGGAACGAAGTGTGCAGTAGAAATAAACACCTGATGTGGGAACAAGCCCTCGAGTTAAATATGTAAAGGGAAAGAAGTGTGCAGTAGAAATAAACACCTGATGTGGGAACAAGCCCTCGAGTTAAATATGTAGTAGTAGGGATATGCCGATTGTAGACTAAATCTTAAAATATGTAGTAGTAGGGATATGCCGATTGTAGACCAAATCTTAAAAAACTCAATTTGATCTGATAACAAAAAAACCTCACATTTATTATTATGTAAAGGGAAAGAAGTGTGCAGTATAAATAAACACCTGATGTGGGAACAAGCCCTCGAGTTAAATATGTAAAGGGAAAGAAGTGTGCAGTAGAAATAAACACCTGATGTGGGAACAAGCCCTCGAGGTAAATATGTAAAGGGAAAGAAGTGTGCAGTAGAAATACACACCTGATGTGGGAACAAGCCCTAGAGTTAAATATGTAATGGGAAAGAAGTGTGCAGTAGAAATAAACACCTGATGTGGGAACAAGCCCTAGAGGTAAATATGTAAAGGGAAAGAAGTGTGCAGTAGAAATAAACACCTGATGTGGGAACATGCCGTCGAGTTAAATATGTAAAGGGAAAGAAGTGTGCAGTAGAAATAAAAACCTGATGTGGGAACAAGCCCTCGAGTTAAATATGTAAAGGGAAAGAAGTGTGCAGTAGAAATAAACACCTGATGTTGGAACAAGCCCTCGAGTTAAATATGTAGTAGTAGGGATATGCCGATTGTAGACCAAATCTTAAAAAACTCAATTTGATCTGATAACAAAAAAAACTCACATTTATTATTATGTAAAGGGAAAGAAGTGTGCAGTAGAAATAAACACCTGATGTGGGAACAAGCCCTCGAGTTAAATATGTAAAGGGAAAGAAGTGTGCAGTAGAAATAAACAACTGATGTGGGAACAAGCCCTCGAGTTAAATATGTAGTAGTAGGGATATGCCGATTGTAGACCAAATCTTAAAAAAACTCAATTTTATCTGATAAAACAAAAACCTCACATTTATTATTATGTAAAGGGAAAGAAGTGTGCAGTAGAAATAAACACCTGATGTGGGAACAAGCCCTCGAGTTAAATATGTAAAGGGAAAGAAATGTGCAGTAGAAATAAACACCTGATGTTGGAACAAACCCTGGAGTTAAATATGTAGTAGTGGGGATATGCCGATTGTAGACCAAATCCTAAAAAACTCAATTTGATCTGATAACAAAAAAACTCACATTTATTATTATGTAAAGGGAAAGAAGTGTGCAGTAGAAATAAACACCTGATGTGGGAACAAGCCCTCGAGTTAAATATGCAAAGGGAAAGAAGTGTGCAGTATAAATAAACACCTGATGTGGGAACAAGCCCTCGAGTTAAATATGTAGTAGTAGGGATATGCCGATTGTAGACCAAATCTTAAAAAACTCAATTTGATCTGATAACAAAAAAACTCACATTTATTATTATGTAAAGGGAAAGAAGTGTGCAGTAGAAATAAACACCTGATGTCGGAACAAGCCCTCGAGTTAAATATGTAAAGGGAAATAAGTGTGCAGTAGAAATAAACACCTGATGTCGGAACAAACCCTCAAGTTAAATATGTAAAGGGAAAGAAGTGTGCAGTAGAAATAAACACCTGATGTGGGAACAAGCCCTAGAGTTAAATATGTAAAGGGAAATAAGTGTGCAGTAGAAATAAACACCTGATGTGGGAACAAGCCCTCGAGTTAAATATGTAAAGGGAAATAAGTGTGCAGTAGAAATAAACACCTGATGTCGGAACAAGCTTTCGAGTTAAATATGTAAAGGGAAAGAAGTGTACAGTAGAAATAAACACCTGATGTCGGGACAAGCCCTCGAGTTAAATATGTAAAGGGAAAGAAGTGTGCAGTAGAAATAAACACCTGATGTCGGAACAAGCCCTCGAGTTAAATATGTAAAGGGAAAGAAGTGTGCAGTAGAAATAAACACCTGATGTGGGAACAAGCCCTCGAGTTAAATATGTAAAGGGAAAGAAGTGTGCAGCAGAAATAAACACCTGATGTGGGAACAAGCCCTCGAGTTAAATATGTAGTAGTAGTGATATGCCGATTGTAGACCAAATCTTAAAAAACTCAATTTGATCTGATAACAACAAAAACTCACATTTATTATTATGTAAAGGGAAAGAAGTTTGCAGTAGAAATAAACACCTGATGTGGGAACAAGCCCTCGAGTTAAATATGTAAAGGGAAAGAAGTGTGCAGTAGAAATAAACACCTGATGTGGGAACAAGCCCTCGAGTTAAATATGCAAAGGGAAAGAAGTGTGCAGTATAAATAAACACCTGATGTGGGAACAAGCCCTCGAGTTAAATATGTAGTAGTAGGGATATGCCGATTGTAGACCAAATCTTAAAAAACTCAATTTGATCTGATAACAAAAAAACTCACATTTATTATTATGTAAAGGGAAAGAAGTGTGCAGTAGAAATAAACACCTGATGTCGGAACAAGCCCTCGAGTTAAATATGTAAAGGGAAATAAGTGTGCAGTAGAAATAAACACCTGATGTCGGAACAAACCCTCAAGTTAAATATGTAAAGGGAAAGAAGTGTGCAGTAGAAATAAACACCTGATGTGGGAACAAGCCCTCGAGTTAAATATGTAAAGGGAAATAAGTGTGCAGTAGAAATAAACACCTGATGTGGGAACAAGCCCTCGAGTTAAATATGTAAAGGGAAATAAGTGTGCAGTAGAAATAAACACCTGATGTCGGAACAAGCTTTCGAGTTAAATATGTAAAGGGAAAGAAGTGTGCAGTAGAAATAAACACCTGATGTCGGGACAAGCCCTCGAGTTAAATATGTAAAGGGAAAGAAGTGTGCAGTAGAAATAAACACCTGATGTCGGAACAAGCCCTCGAGTTAAATATGTAAAGGGAAAGAAGTGTGCAGTAGAAATAAACACCTGATGTGGGAACAAGCCCTCGAGTTAAATATGTAAAGGGAAAGAAGTGTGCAGTAGAAATAAACACCTGATGTGGGAACAAGCCCTCGAGTTAAATATGTAGTAGTAGGGATATGCCGATTGTAGACCAAATCTTAAAAAACTCAATTTGATCTGATAACAAAAAAAATCACATTTATTATTATGTAAAGGGAAAGAAGTTTGCAGTAGAAATAAACACCTGATGTGGGAACAAGCCCTCGAGTTAAATATGTAAAGGGAAAGAAGTGTGCAGTAGAAATAAACACCTGATGTGGGAACAAGCCCTCGAGTTAAATATGTAGTAGTAGGGATATGCCGATTGTAGACCAAATCTTAAAAAACTCAATTTGATCTGATAACAAAAAAACCTCACATGTATTATTATGTAAAGGGAAAGCAGTGTGCAGTAGAAATAAACACCTGATGTGGGAACAAGCCCTCGAGTTAAATATGTAAAGGGTAAGAAGTGTGCAGTAGAAATAAACACCTGATGTGGGAGCAAGCCCTCGAGTTAAATATGTAAAGGAAAAGAAGTGTGCAGTAGAAATAAACACCTGATGTGGGAACAAGCCCTCGAGTTAAATATGTAGTAGTAGGGATATGCCGATTGTAGACTCAATCTTAAAATATGTAGTAGTAGGGATATGCCGATTGTAGACCAAATCTTAAAAAACTCAATTTGATCTGATAACAAAAAAAACTCACATTTATTATTATGTTAAGGGAAAGAAGTGTGCAGTATAAATAAACACCTGATGTGGGAACAAGCCCTCGAGTTAAATATGTAAAGGGAAAGAAGTGTGCAGTAGAAATAAACACCTGATGTGGGAACAAGCCCTCGAGGTAAATATGTAAAGGGAAAGAAGTGTGCAGTAGAAATACACACCTGATGTGGGAACAAGCCCTATAGTTAAATATGTAATGGGAAAGAAGTGTGCAGTAGAAATAAACACCTGATGTGGGAACAAGCCCTAGAGGTAAATATGTAAAGGGAAAGAAGTGTGCAGTAGAAATAAACACCTGATGTGGGAACATGCCCTCGAGTTAAATATGTAAAGGGAAAGAAGTGTGCAGTAGAAATAAAAACCTGATGTGGGAACAAGCCCTCGAGTTAAATATGTAAAGGGAAAGAAGTGTGCAGTAGAAATAAACACCTGATGTTGGAACAAGCCCTCGAGTTAAATATGTAGTAGTAGGGATATGCCGATTGTAGACCAAATCTTAAAAAACTCAATTTGATCTGATAACAAAAAAAACTCACATTTATTATTATGTAAAGGGAAAGCAGTGTGCAGTAGAAATAAACACCTGATGTGGGAACAAGCCCTCGAGTTAAATATGTAAAGGGAAAGAAGTGTGCAGTAGAAATAAACACCTGATGTGGGAACAAGCCCTCGAGTTAAATATGTAGTATTAGGGATATGCCGATTGTAGACCAAATCTTAAAAAACTCAATTTGATCTGATAACAAAAAAACCTCACATTTATTATTATGTAAAGGGAAAGAAGTGTGCAGTAGAAATAAACACCTGATGTGGGAACAAGCCCTCGAGTTAAATATGTAAAGGGAACGAAGTGTGCAGTAGAAATAAACACCTGATGTGGGAACAAGCCCTCGAGTTAAATATGTAAAGGGAAAGAAGTGTGCAGTAGAAATAAACACCTGATGTGGGAACAAGCCCTTGAGTTAAATATGTAAAGGAAACGAAGTGTGCAGTAGAAATAAACACCTGATGTGGGAACATGCCCTCGAGTTAAATATGTAAAGGGAAAGAAGTGTGCAGTAGAAATACACACCTGATGTGGGAACAAGCCCTCGAGTTAAATATGTAAAGGGAAAGAAGTGTGCAGTAGAAATAAACACCTGATGTGGGAACATGCCCTCGAGTTAAATATGTAAAGGGAAAGAAGTGTGCAGTAGAAATAAACACCTGATGTGGGAACAAGCCCTCGAGTTAAATATGTAAAGGGAAAGAAGTGTGCAGTAGAAATAAACACCTGATGTGGGAACAAGCCCTCGAGTTAAATATGTAGTAGTAGGGATATGCCGATTGTAGACCAAATCTTAAAAAACTCAATTTGATCTGATAACAACAAAAACTCACATTTATTATTATGTAAAGGGAAAGAAGTGTGCAGTAGAAATAAACACCTGATGTGGGAACAAGCCCTCGAGTTAAATATGTAAAGGGAAAGAAGTGTGCAGTAGAAATAAACACCTGATGTGGGAACAAGCCCTCGAGTTAAATATGTAGTAGTAGGGATATGCCGATTGTAGACCAAATCTTAAAAAACTCAATTTGATCTGATAACAAAAAAAACTCAAATTTATTATTATGTAAAGGGAAAGAAGTGTGCAGTAGAAATAAACACCTGATGTGGGAGCAAGCCCTCCAGTTAAATATGTAAAGGGAAAGAAGTGTGCAGTAGAAATAAACACCTGATGTCGGAACAAGCCCTCGAGTTAAATATGTAAAGGGAAATAAGTGTGCAGTAGAAATAAACACCTGATGTCGGAACAACCTTTCGAGTTAAATATGTAAAGGGAAAGAAGTGTGCAGTAGAAATAAACACCTGATGTCGGGACAAGCCCTCGAGTTAAATATGTAAAGGGAAAGAAGTGTGCAGTAGATATAAACACCTGATGTCGGAACAAGCCCTCGAGTTAAATATGTAAAGGGAAAGAAGTGTGCACTAGAAATAAACACCTGATGTGGAAACAAGCCCTCGAGTTAAATATGTAAAGGGAAAGAAGTGTGCAGTAGAAATAAACACCTGATGTAGGAACAAGCCCTCGAGTTAAATATGTAGTAGTAGGGATATGCCGATTGTAGACCAAATCTTAAAAAACTCAATTTGATCTGATAACAAACAAAACTCACATTTATTATTATGTAAAGGGAAAGAAGTGTGCAGTAGAAATAAACACCTGATGTGGGAACAAGCCCTCGAGTTAAATATGTAAAGGGAAAGAAGTGTGCAGTAGAAATAAACAACTGATGTGGGAACAAGCCCTCGAGTTAAATATGTAGTAGTAGGGATATGCCGATTGTAGACCAAATCTTAAAAAAATCAATTTGATCTGATAACAAAAAAAACTCACATTTATTATTATGTAAAGGGAAAGCAGTGTGCAGTAGAAATAAACACCTGATGTGGGAACAAGCCCTCGAGTTAAATATGTAAAGGGTAAGAAGTGTGCAGTAGAAATAAACACCTGATGTGGGAGCAAGCCCTCGAGTTAAATATGTAAAGGAAAAGAAGTGTGCAGTAGAAATAAACACCTTATGTGGGAACAAGCCCTCGAGTTAAATATGTAGTAGTAGGGATATGCCGATTGTAGACTAAATCTTAAAATATGTAGTAGTAGGGATATGCCGATTGTAGACCAAATCTTAAAAAACTCAATTTGATCTGATAACAAAAAAAACTCACATTTATTATTATGTAAAGGGAAAGAAGTGTGCAGTATAAATAAACACCTGATGTGGGAACAAGCCCTCGAGTTAAATATGGAAAGGGAAATAAGTGTGCAGTAGAAATAAACACCTGATGTGGGAACAAGCCCTCGAGTTAAATATGTAGTAGTAGGGATATGCCGATTGTAGACCAAATCTTAAAAAACTCAATTTGATCTGATAACAAAAAAACCTCACATTTATTATTATGTAAAGGGAAAGAAGTGTGCAGTAGAAATAAACACCTGATGTGGGAACAAGCCCTCGAGTTAAATATGTAAAGGGAACGAAGTGTGCAGTAGAAATAAACACCTGATGTGGGAACAAGCCCTCGAGTTAAATATGTAAAGGGAAAGAAGTGTGCAGTAGAAATAAACACCTGATGTGGGAACAAGCCCTCGAGTTAAATATGTAGTAGTAGGGATATGCCGATTGTAGACTAAATCTTAAAATATGTAGTAGTAGGGATATGCCGATTGTAGACCAAATCTTAAAAAACTCAATTTGATCTGATAACAAAAAAAACTCACATTTATTATTATGTAAAGGGAAAGAAGTGTGCAGTATAAATAAACACCTGATGTGGGAACAAGCCCTCGAGTTAAATATGTAAAGGGAAAGAAGTGTGCAGTAGAAATAAACACCTGATGTGGGAACAAGCCCTCGAGGTAAATATGTAAAGGGAAAGAAGTGTGCAGTAGAAATACACACCTGATGTGGGAACAAGCCCTAGAGTTAAATATGTAATGGGAAAGAAGTGTGCAGTAGAAATAAACACCTGATGTGGGAACAAGCCCTAGAGGTAAATATGTAAAGGGAAAGAAGTGTGCAGTAGAAATAAACACCTGATGTGGGAACATGCCGTCGAGTTAAATATGTAAAGGGAAAGAAGTGTGCAGTAGAAATAAAAACCTGATGTTGGAACAAGCCCTCGAGTTAAATATGTAGTAGTAGGGATATGCCGATTGTAGACCAAATCTTAAAAAAACTCAATTTGATCTGATAACAAAAAAAACTCACATTTATTATTATGTAAAGGGAAAGAAGTGTGCAGTAGAAATAAACACCTGATGTGGGAACAAGCCCTCGAGTTAAATATGTAAAGGGAAAGAAGTGTGCAGTAGAAATAAACAACTGATGTGGGAACAAGCCCTCGAGTTAAATATGTAGTAGTAGGGATATGCCGATTGTAGACCAAATCTTAAAAAACTCAATTTGATCTGATAACAACAAAAACTCACATTTATTATTATGTAAAGGGAAAGAAGTGTGCAGTAGAAATAAAAACCTGATGTGGGAACAAGCCCTCGAGTTAAATATGTAAAGGGAAAGGAGTGTGCAGTAGAAATAAACACCTGATGTGGGAACAAGCCCTCGAGTTAAATATGTAGTAGTAGGGATATGCCGATTGTAGACCAAATCTTAAAAAAACTCAATTTTATCTGATAAAACAAAAACCTCACATTTATTATTATGTAAAGGGAAAGAAGTGTGCAGTAGAAATAAACACCTGATGTGGGAACAAGCCCTCGAGTTAAATATGTAAAGGGAAAGAAATGTGCAGTAGAAATAAACACCTGATGTTGGAACAAACCCTGGAGTTAAATATGTAGTAGTGGGGATATGCCGATTGTAGACCAAATCCTAAAAAACTCAATTTGATCTGATAACAAAAAAACTCACATTTATTATTATGTAAAGGGAAAGAAGTGTGCAGTAGAAATAAACACCTGATGTCGGAACAAGCCCTCGAGTTAAATATGTAAAGGGAAATAAGTGTGCAGTAGAAATAAACACCTGATGTCGGAACAAACCCTCAAGTTAAATATGTAAAGGGAAAGAAGTGTGCAGTAGAAATAAACACCTGATGTGGGAACAAGCCCTCGAGTTAAATATGTAAAGGGAAATAAGTGTGCAGTAGAAATAAACACCTGATGTGGGAACAAGCCCTCGAGTTAAATATGTAAAGGGAAATAAGTGTGCAGTAGAAATAAACACCTGATGTCGGAACAAGCTTTCGAGTTAAATATGTAAAGGGAAAGAAGTGTGCAGTAGAAATAAACACCTGATGTCGGGACAAGCCCTCGAGTTAAATATGTAAAGGGAAAGAAGTGTGCAGTAGAAATAAACACCTGATGTCGGAACAAGCCCTCGAGTTAAATATGTAAAGGGAAAGAAGTGTGCAGTAGAAATAAACACCTGATGTGGGAACAAGCCCTCGAGTTAAATATGTAAAGGGAAAGAAGTGTGCAGCAGAAATAAACACCTGATGTGGGAACAAGCCCTCGAGTTAAATATGTAGTAGTAGTGATATGCCGATTGTAGACCAAATCTTAAAAAACTCAATTTGGTCTGATAACAACAAAAACTCACATTTATTATTATGTAAAGGGAAAGAAGTGTGCAGTAGAAATAAACACCTGATGTGGGAACAAGCCCTCGAGTTGAATATGTAGTAGTAGGGATATGCCGATTGTAGACCAAATCTTAAAAAAATCAATTTGATCTGATAACAAAAAAAATCACATTTATTATTATGTAAAGGGAAAGAAGTTTGCAGTAGAAATAAACACCTGATGTGGGAACAAGCCCTCGAGTTAAATATGTAAAGGGAAAGAAGTGTGCAGTAGAAATAAACACCTGATGTGGGAACAAGCCCTCGAGTTAAATATGTAGTAGTAGGGATATGCCGATTGTAGACCAAATCTTAAAAAACTCAATTTGATCTGATAACAACAAAAACTCACATTTATTATTATGTAAAGGGAAAGAAGTGTGCAGTAGAAATAAACACCTGATGTGGGAACAAGCCCTCGAGTTAAATATGTAAAGGGAAAGAAGTGTGCAGTAGAAATAAACACCTGATGTGGGAACAAGCCCTCGAGTTAAATATGTAGTAGTAGGGATATGCCGATTGTAGACCAAATCTTAAAAAACTCAATTTGATCTGATAACAAAAAAAACTCAAATTTATTATTATGTAAAGGGAAAGAAGTGTGCAGTAGAAATAAACACCTGATGTGGGAGCAAGCCCTCCAGTTAAATATGTAAAGGGAAAGAAGTGTGCAGTAGAAATAAACACCTGATGTCGGAACAAGCCCTCGAGTTAAATATGTAAAGGGAAATAAGTGTGCAGTAGAAATAAACACCTGATGTCGGAACAACCTTTCGAGTTAAATATGTAAAGGGAAAGAAGTGTGCAGTAGAAATAAACACCTGATGTCGGGACAAGCCCTCGAGTTAAATATGTAAAGGGAAAGAAGTGTGCAGTAGATATAAACACCTGATGTCGGAACAAGCCCTCGAGTTAAATATGTAAAGGGAAAGAAGTGTGCACTAGAAATAAACACCTGATGTGGAAACAAGCCCTCGAGTTAAATATGTAAAGGGAAAGAAGTGTGCAGTAGAAATAAACACCTGATGTAGGAACAAGCCCTCGAGTTAAATATGTAGTAGTAGGGATATGCCGATTGTAGACCAAATCTTAAAAAACTCAATTTGATCTGATAACAAACAAAACTCACATTTATTATTATGTAAAGGGAAAGAAGTGTGCAGTAGAAATAAACACCTGATGTGGGAACAAGCCCTCGAGTTAAATATGTAAAGGGAAAGAAGTGTGCAGTAGAAATAAACAACTGATGTGGGAACAAGCCCTCGAGTTAAATATGTAGTAGTAGGGATATGCCGATTGTAGACCAAATCTTAAAAAAATCAATTTGATCTGATAACAAAAAAAACTCACATTTATTATTATGTAAAGGGAAAGCAGTGTGCAGTAGAAATAAACACCTGATGTGGGAACAAGCCCTCGAGTTAAATATGTAAAGGGTAAGAAGTGTGCAGTAGAAATAAACACCTGATGTGGGAGCAAGCCCTCGAGTTAAATATGTAAAGGAAAAGAAGTGTGCAGTAGAAATAAACACCTTATGTGGGAACAAGCCCTCGAGTTAAATATGTAGTAGTAGGGATATGCCGATTGTAGACTAAATCTTAAAATATGTAGTAGTAGGGATATGCCGATTGTAGACCAAATCTTAAAAAACTCAATTTGATCTGATAACAAAAAAAACTCACATTTATTATTATGTAAAGGGAAAGAAGTGTGCAGTATAAATAAACACCTGATGTGGGAACAAGCCCTCGAGTTAAATATGGAAAGGGAAATAAGTGTGCAGTAGAAATAAACACCTGATGTGGGAACAAGCCCTCGAGTTAAATATGTAGTAGTAGGGATATGCCGATTGTAGACCAAATCTTAAAAAACTCAATTTGATCTGATAACAAAAAAACCTCACATTTATTATTATGTAAAGGGAAAGAAGTGTGCAGTAGAAATAAACACCTGATGTGGGAACAAGCCCTCGAGTTAAATATGTAAAGGGAACGAAGTGTGCAGTAGAAATAAACACCTGATGTGGGAACAAGCCCTCGAGTTAAATATGTAAAGGGAAAGAAGTGTGCAGTAGAAATAAACACCTGATGTGGGAACAAGCCCTCGAGTTAAATATGTAGTAGTAGGGATATGCCGATTGTAGACTAAATCTTAAAATATGTAGTAGTAGGGATATGCCGATTGTAGACCAAATCTTAAAAAACTCAATTTGATCTGATAACAAAAAAAACTCACATTTATTATTATGTAAAGGGAAAGAAGTGTGCAGTATAAATAAACACCTGATGTGGGAACAAGCCCTCGAGTTAAATATGTAAAGGGAAAGAAGTGTGCAGTAGAAATAAACACCTGATGTGGGAACAAGCCCTCGAGGTAAATATGTAAAGGGAAAGAAGTGTGCAGTAGAAATACACACCTGATGTGGGAACAAGCCCTAGAGTTAAATATGTAATGGGAAAGAAGTGTGCAGTAGAAATAAACACCTGATGTGGGAACAAGCCCTAGAGGTAAATATGTAAAGGGAAAGAAGTGTGCAGTAGAAATAAACACCTGATGTGGGAACATGCCGTCGAGTTAAATATGTAAAGGGAAAGAAGTGTGCAGTAGAAATAAAAACCTGATGTGGGAACAAGCCCTCGAGTTAAATATGTAAAGGGAAAGAAGTGTGCAGTAGAAATAAACACCTGATGTTGGAACAAGCCCTCGAGTTAAATATGTAGTAGTAGGGATATGCCGATTGTAGACCAAATCTTAAAAAAACTCAATTTGATCTGATAACAAAAAAAACTCACATTTATTATTATGTAAAGGGAAAGAAGTGTGCAGTAGAAATAAACACCTGATGTGGGAACAAGCCCTCGAGTTAAATATGTAAAGGGAAAGAAGTGTGCAGTAGAAATAAACAACTGATGTGGGAACAAGCCCTCGAGTTAAATATGTAGTAGTAGGGATATGCCGATTGTAGACCAAATCTTAAAAAACTCAATTTGATCTGATAACAACAAAAACTCACATTTATTATTATGTAAAGGGAAAGAAGTGTGCAGTAGAAATAAAAACCTGATGTGGGAACAAGCCCTCGAGTTAAATATGTAAAGGGAAAGGAGTGTGCAGTAGAAATAAACACCTGATGTGGGAACAAGCCCTCGAGTTAAATATGTAGTAGTAGGGATATGCCGATTGTAGACCAAATCTTAAAAAAACTCAATTTTATCTGATAAAACAAAAACCTCACATTTATTATTATGTAAAGGGAAAGAAGTGTGCAGTAGAAATAAACACCTGATGTGGGAACAAGCCCTCGAGTTAAATATGTAAAGGGAAAGAAATGTGCAGTAGAAATAAACACCTGATGTTGGAACAAACCCTGGAGTTAAATATGTAGTAGTGGGGATATGCCGATTGTAGACCAAATCCTAAAAAACTCAATTTGATCTGATAACAAAAAAACTCACATTTATTATTATGTAAAGGGAAAGAAGTGTGCAGTAGAAATAAACACCTGATGTCGGAACAAGCCCTCGAGTTAAATATGTAAAGGGAAATAAGTGTGCAGTAGAAATAAACACCTGATGTCGGAACAAACCCTCAAGTTAAATATGTAAAGGGAAAGAAGTGTGCAGTAGAAATAAACACCTGATGTGGGAACAAGCCCTCGAGTTAAATATGTAAAGGGAAATAAGTGTGCAGTAGAAATAAACACCTGATGTGGGAACAAGCCCTCGAGTTAAATATGTAAAGGGAAATAAGTGTGCAGTAGAAATAAACACCTGATGTCGGAACAAGCTTTCGAGTTAAATATGTAAAGGGAAAGAAGTGTGCAGTAGAAATAAACACCTGATGTCGGGACAAGCCCTCGAGTTAAATATGTAAAGGGAAAGAAGTGTGCAGTAGAAATAAACACCTGATGTCGGAACAAGCCCTCGAGTTAAATATGTAAAGGGAAAGAAGTGTGCAGTAGAAATAAACACCTGATGTGGGAACAAGCCCTCGAGTTAAATATGTAAAGGGAAAGAAGTGTGCAGCAGAAATAAACACCTGATGTGGGAACAAGCCCTCGAGTTAAATATGTAGTAGTAGTGATATGCCGATTGTAGACCAAATCTTAAAAAACTCAATTTGGTCTGATAACAACAAAAACTCACATTTATTATTATGTAAAGGGAAAGAAGTGTGCAGTAGAAATAAACACCTGATGTGGGAACAAGCCCTCGAGTTGAATATGTAGTAGTAGGGATATGCCGATTGTAGACCAAATCTTAAAAAAATCAATTTGATCTGATAACAAAAAAAATCACATTTATTATTATGTAAAGGGAAAGAAGTTTGCAGTAGAAATAAACACCTGATGTGGGAACAAGCCCTCGAGTTAAATATGTAAAGGGAAAGAAGTGTGCAGTAGAAATAAACACCTGATGTGGGAACAAGCCCTCGAGTTAAATATGTAGTAGTAGGGATATGCCGATTGTAGACCAAATCTTAAAAAACTCAATTTGATCTGATAACAAAAAAACCTCACATGTATTATTATGTAAAGGGAAAGAAGTGTGCAGTAGAAATAAACACCTGATGTGGGAACAAGCCCTCGAGTTAAATATGTAAAGGGAAAGAAGTGTGCATTAGAAATAAACACCTGATGTGGGAGAAAGCCCTCGAGTTAAATATGTAGTAGTAGGGATATGCCGATTGTAGACAAAATCTCAAAAAACTCAATTTGATCTGATAAAACAAAAACCTCACATTTATTATTATGTAAAGGGAAAGAAGTGTGCAGTAGAAATAAACACCTGATGTGGGAACAAGCCCTCGAGTTAAATATGTAAAGGGAAAGTAGTGTGCAGTAGAAATAAACACCTGATGTGGGAACAAGCCCTCGAGTTAAATATGTAGTAGTAGGGATATGCCGATTGTAGACCAAATCTTAAAAAACTCAATTTGATCTGATAACAAAACAAACTCACATTTATTATTATGTAAAGGGTAAAAAGTGTGCAGTAGAAATAAGCACCTGATGTGGGAACAAGCCCTCGAGTTAAATATGTAAAGGGAAAGAAGTGTGCAGTAGAAATAAACACCTGATGTGGGAACAAGCCCTCGAGTTAAATATGTAAAGGGAAAGAAGTGTGCAGTAGAAATAAACACCTGATGTGGACAAAAGCCCTCGAGTTAAATATGTAGTAGTAGGGATATGCCGATTGTAGACAAAATCTCAAAAAACTCAATTTGATCTGATAACAAAAAAACTCACATTTATTATTATGTAAAGGGAAAGAAGTGTGCAGTAGAAATAAACACCTGATGTCGGAACAAGCCCTCGAGTTGAATATGTAAAGGGAAAGAAGTGTGCAGTAGAAATAAACACCTGATGTCGGAACAAGCCCTCGAGTTAAATATGTAAAGGGAAAGAAGTGTGCAGTAGAAATAAACACCTGATGTGGGAACAAGCCCTCGAGTTAAATATGTAAAGGGAAAGAAGTGTGCAGTAGAAATAAACACCTGATGTGGGAAGAAGCCCTCGAGTTAAATATGTAGTAGTAGGGATATGCCGATTGTAGACCAAATCTTAAAAAACTCAATTTGATCTGATAACAAAAAAAGCTCACATGTATTATTATGTAAAGGGAAAGAAGTGTGCAGTAGAAATAAACACCTGATGTGGGAACAAGCCCTCGAGTTAAATATGTAAAGGGAAAGAAGTGTGCAGTAGAAATAAACACCTAATGTGGGAACAAGCCCTCGAGTTAAATATGTAGTAGTAGGGATATGCCGATTGTAGACCAAATCTTAAAAAACTCAATTTGATCTGATAACAAAAAAACTCACATTTATTATTATGTAAAGGGAAAGAAGTGTGCAGTATAAATAAACACCTGATGTGGGAACAAGCCCTCGAGTTAAATATGTAAAGGGAAAGAAGTGTGCAGTAGAAATAAACACCTGATGTCGGAACAAGCCCTCGAGTTAAATATGTACAGGGAAATAAGTGTGCAGTAGAAATAAACACCTGATGTCGGAACAAGCTTTCGAGTTAACTATGTAAAGGGAAAGAAGTGTGCAGTAGAAATAAACACCTGATGTCGTAACAAGCCCTCGAGTTAAATATGTAAAGGGAAAGAAGTGTGCAGTATAAATAAACACCTGATGTGGGAACAAGCCCTCGAGTTAAACATGTAAAGGGAAAGAAGTGTGCAGTAGAAATAAACACCTGATGTGGGAACAAGCCCTGGAGTTAAATATGTAGTAGTAGGAATATGCCGATTGTAGACCAAATCCTAAAAAACTCAATTTGATCTGATAACAAAAAAACTCACATTTATTATTATGTAAAGGGAAAGAAGTGTGCAGTATAAATAAACACCTGATGTGGGAACAAGCCCTCGAGTTAAATATGGAAAGGGAAATAAGTGTGCAGTAGAAATAAACACCTGATGTGGGAACAAGCCCTCGAGTTAAATATGTAGTAGTAGGGATATGCCGATTGTAGACCAAATCTTAAAAAACTCAATTTGATCTGATAACAAAAAAACCTCACATTTATTATTATGTAAAGGGAAAGAAGTGTGCAGTAGAAATAAACACCTGATGTGGGAACAAGCCCTCGAGTTAAATATGTAAAGGGAACGAAGTGTGCAGTAGAAATAAACACCTGATGTGGGAACAAGCCCTCGAGTTAAATATGTAAAGGGAAAGAAGTGTGCAGTAGAAATAAACACCTGATGTGGGAACAAGCCCTCGAGTTAAATATGTAGTAGTAGGGATATGCCGATTGTAGACTAAATCTTAAAATATGTAGTAGTAGGGATATGCCGATTGTAGACCAAATCTTAAAAAACTCAATTTGATCTGATAACAAAAAAAACTCACATTTATTATTATGTAAAGGGAAAGAAGTGTGCAGTATAAATAAACACCTGATGTGGGAACAAGCCCTCGAGTTAAATATGTAAAGGGAAAGAAGTGTGCAGTAGAAATAAACACCTGATGTGGGAACAAGCCCTCGAGGTAAATATGTAAAGGGAAAGAAGTGTGCAGTAGAAATACACACCTGATGTGGGAACAAGCCCTAGAGTTAAATATGTAATGGGAAAGAAGTGTGCAGTAGAAATAAACACCTGATGTGGGAACAAGCCCTAGAGGTAAATATGTAAAGGGAAAGAAGTGTGCAGTAGAAATAAACACCTGATGTGGGAACATGCCGTCGAGTTAAATATGTAAAGGGAAAGAAGTGTGCAGTAGAAATAAAAACCTGATGTGGGAACAAGCCCTCGAGTTAAATATGTAAAGGGAAAGAAGTGTGCAGTAGAAATAAACACCTGATGTTGGAACAAGCCCTCGAGTTAAATATGTAGTAGTAGGGATATGCCGATTGTAGACCAAATCTTAAAAAAACTCAATTTGATCTGATAACAAAAAAAACTCACATTTATTATTATGTAAAGGGAAAGAAGTGTGCAGTAGAAATAAACACCTGATGTGGGAACAAGCCCTCGAGTTAAATATGTAAAGGGAAAGAAGTGTGCAGTAGAAATAAACAACTGATGTGGGAACAAGCCCTCGAGTTAAATATGTAGTAGTAGGGATATGCCGATTGTAGACCAAATCTTAAAAAACTCAATTTGATCTGATAACAACAAAAACTCACATTTATTATTATGTAAAGGGAAAGAAGTGTGCAGTAGAAATAAAAACCTGATGTGGGAACAAGCCCTCGAGTTAAATATGTAAAGGGAAAGGAGTGTGCAGTAGAAATAAACACCTGATGTGGGAACAAGCCCTCGAGTTAAATATGTAGTAGTAGGGATATGCCGATTGTAGACCAAATCTTAAAAAAACTCAATTTTATCTGATAAAACAAAAACCTCACATTTATTATTATGTAAAGGGAAAGAAGTGTGCAGTAGAAATAAACACCTGATGTGGGAACAAGCCCTCGAGTTAAATATGTAAAGGGAAAGAAATGTGCAGTAGAAATAAACACCTGATGTTGGAACAAACCCTGGAGTTAAATATGTAGTAGTGGGGA
Organism: Crossaster papposus; assembly: GCA_037893245.1. Lineage (NCBI taxonomy): Eukaryota > Metazoa > Echinodermata > Asteroidea > Velatida > Solasteridae > Crossaster > Crossaster papposus. The sequence continues at coordinate 56,955 of JBAIAA010001412.1, read as the reverse complement.
TATGCCGATTGTAGACCAAATCCTAAAAAACTCAATTTGATCTGATAACAAAAAAACTCACATTTATTATTATGTAAAGGGAAAGAAGTGTGCAGTAGAAATAAACACCTGATGTCGGAACAAGCCCTCGAGTTAAATATGTAAAGGGAAATAAGTGTGCAGTAGAAATAAACACCTGATGTCGGAACAAACCCTCAAGTTAAATATGTAAAGGGAAAGAAGTGTGCAGTAGAAATAAACACCTGATGTGGGAACAAGCCCTCGAGTTAAATATGTAAAGGGAAATAAGTGTGCAGTAGAAATAAACACCTGATGTGGGAACAAGCCCTCGAGTTAAATATGTAAAGGGAAATAAGTGTGCAGTAGAAATAAACACCTGATGTCGGAACAAGCTTTCGAGTTAAATATGTAAAGGGAAAGAAGTGTGCAGTAGAAATAAACACCTGATGTCGGGACAAGCCCTCGAGTTAAATATGTAAAGGGAAAGAAGTGTGCAGTAGAAATAAACACCTGATGTCGGAACAAGCCCTCGAGTTAAATATGTAAAGGGAAAGAAGTGTGCAGTAGAAATAAACACCTGATGTGGGAACAAGCCCTCGAGTTAAATATGTAAAGGGAAAGAAGTGTGCAGCAGAAATAAACACCTGATGTGGGAACAAGCCCTCGAGTTAAATATGTAGTAGTAGTGATATGCCGATTGTAGACCAAATCTTAAAAAACTCAATTTGGTCTGATAACAACAAAAACTCACATTTATTATTATGTAAAGGGAAAGAAGTGTGCAGTAGAAATAAACACCTGATGTGGGAACAAGCCCTCGAGTTGAATATGTAGTAGTAGGGATATGCCGATTGTAGACCAAATCTTAAAAAAATCAATTTGATCTGATAACAAAAAAAATCACATTTATTATTATGTAAAGGGAAAGAAGTTTGCAGTAGAAATAAACACCTGATGTGGGAACAAGCCCTCGAGTTAAATATGTAAAGGGAAAGAAGTGTGCAGTAGAAATAAACACCTGATGTGGGAACAAGCCCTCGAGTTAAATATGTAGTAGTAGGGATATGCCGATTGTAGACCAAATCTTAAAAAACTCAATTTGATCTGATAACAAAAAAACCTCACATGTATTATTATGTAAAGGGAAAGAAGTGTGCAGTAGAAATAAACACCTGATGTGGGAACAAGCCCTCGAGTTAAATATGTAAAGGGAAAGAAGTGTGCATTAGAAATAAACACCTGATGTGGGAGAAAGCCCTCGAGTTAAATATGTAGTAGTAGGGATATGCCGATTGTAGACAAAATCTCAAAAAACTCAATTTGATCTGATAAAACAAAAACCTCACATTTATTATTATGTAAAGGGAAAGAAGTGTGCAGTAGAAATAAACACCTGATGTGGGAACAAGCCCTCGAGTTAAATATGTAAAGGGAAAGTAGTGTGCAGTAGAAATAAACACCTGATGTGGGAACAAGCCCTCGAGTTAAATATGTAGTAGTAGGGATATGCCGATTGTAGACCAAATCTTAAAAAACTCAATTTGATCTGATAACAAAACAAACTCACATTTATTATTATGTAAAGGGTAAAAAGTGTGCAGTAGAAATAAGCACCTGATGTGGGAACAAGCCCTCGAGTTAAATATGTAAAGGGAAAGAAGTGTGCAGTAGAAATAAACACCTGATGTGGGAACAAGCCCTCGAGTTAAATATGTAAAGGGAAAGAAGTGTGCAGTAGAAATAAACACCTGATGTGGACAAAAGCCCTCGAGTTAAATATGTAGTAGTAGGGATATGCCGATTGTAGACAAAATCTCAAAAAACTCAATTTGATCTGATAACAAAAAAACTCACATTTATTATTATGTAAAGGGAAAGAAGTGTGCAGTAGAAATAAACACCTGATGTCGGAACAAGCCCTCGAGTTAAATATGTAAAGGGAAATAAGTGTGCAGTAGAAATAAACACCTGATGTGGGAACAAGCCCTCGAGTTAAATATGTAAAGGGAAATAAGTGTGCAGTAGAAATAAACACCTGATGTCGGAACAAGCTTTCGAGTTAAATATGTAAAGGGAAAGAAGTGTGCAGTAGAAATAAACACCTGATGTCGGGACAAGCCCTCGAGTTAAATATGTAAAGGGAAAGAAGTGTGCAGTAGAAATAAACACCTGATGTCGGAACAAGCCCTCGAGTTAAATATGTAAAGGGAAAGAAGTGTGCAGTAGAAATAAACACCTGATGTGGGAACAAGCCCTCGAGTTAAATATGTAAAGGGAAAGAAGTGTGCAGCAGAAATAAACACCTGATGTGGGAACAAGCCCTCGAGTTAAATATGTAGTAGTAGTGATATGCCGATTGTAGACCAAATCTTAAAAAACTCAATTTGGTCTGATAACAACAAAAACTCACATTTATTATTATGTAAAGGGAAAGAAGTGTGCAGTAGAAATAAACACCTGATGTGGGAACAAGCCCTCGAGTTGAATATGTAGTAGTAGGGATATGCCGATTGTAGACCAAATCTTAAAAAAATCAATTTGATCTGATAACAAAAAAAATCACATTTATTATTATGTAAAGGGAAAGAAGTTTGCAGTAGAAATAAACACCTGATGTGGGAACAAGCCCTCGAGTTAAATATGTAAAGGGAAAGAAGTGTGCAGTAGAAATAAACACCTGATGTGGGAACAAGCCCTCGAGTTAAATATGTAGTAGTAGGGATATGCCGATTGTAGACCAAATCTTAAAAAACTCAATTTGATCTGATAACAAAAAAACCTCACATGTATTATTATGTAAAGGGAAAGAAGTGTGCAGTAGAAATAAACACCTGATGTGGGAACAAGCCCTCGAGTTAAATATGTAAAGGGAAAGAAGTGTGCATTAGAAATAAACACCTGATGTGGGAGAAAGCCCTCGAGTTAAATATGTAGTAGTAGGGATATGCCGATTGTAGACAAAATCTCAAAAAACTCAATTTGATCTGATAAAACAAAAACCTCACATTTATTATTATGTAAAGGGAAAGAAGTGTGCAGTAGAAATAAACACCTGATGTGGGAACAAGCCCTCGAGTTAAATATGTAAAGGGAAAGTAGTGTGCAGTAGAAATAAACACCTGATGTGGGAACAAGCCCTCGAGTTAAATATGTAGTAGTAGGGATATGCCGATTGTAGACCAAATCTTAAAAAACTCAATTTGATCTGATAACAAAACAAACTCACATTTATTATTATGTAAAGGGTAAAAAGTGTGCAGTAGAAATAAGCACCTGATGTGGGAACAAGCCCTCGAGTTAAATATGTAAAGGGAAAGAAGTGTGCAGTAGAAATAAACACCTGATGTGGGAACAAGCCCTCGAGTTAAATATGTAAAGGGAAAGAAGTGTGCAGTAGAAATAAACACCTGATGTGGACAAAAGCCCTCGAGTTAAATATGTAGTAGTAGGGATATGCCGATTGTAGACAAAATCTCAAAAAACTCAATTTGATCTGATAACAAAAAAACTCACATTTATTATTATGTAAAGGGAAAGAAGTGTGCAGTAGAAATAAACACCTGATGTCGGAACAAGCCCTCGAGTTGAATATGTAAAGGGAAAGAAGTGTGCAGTAGAAATAAACACCTGATGTCGGAACAAGCCCTCGAGTTAAATATGTAAAGGGAAAGAAGTGTGCAGTAGAAATAAACACCTGATGTGGGAACAAGCCCTCGAGTTAAATATGTAAAGGGAAAGAAGTGTGCAGTAGAAATAAACACCTGATGTGGGAAGAAGCCCTCGAGTTAAATATGTAGTAGTAGGGATATGCCGATTGTAGACCAAATCTTAAAAAACTCAATTTGATCTGATAACAAAAAAGCTCACATGTATTATTATGTAAAGGGAAAGAAGTGTGCAGTAGAAATAAACACCTGATGTGGGAACAAGCCCTCGAGTTAAATATGTAAAGGGAAAGAAGTGTGCAGTAGAAATAAACACCTAATGTGGGAACAAGCCCTCGAGTTAAATATGTAGTAGTAGGGATATGCCGATTGTAGACCAAATCTTAAAAAACTCAATTTGATCTGATAACAAAAAAACTCACATTTATTATTATGTAAAGGGAAAGAAGTGTGCAGTATAAATAAACACCTGATGTGGGAACAAGCCCTCGAGTTAAATATGTAAAGGGAAAGAAGTGTGCAGTAGAAATAAACACCTGATGTCGGAACAAGCCCTCGAGTTAAATATGTACAGGGAAATAAGTGTGCAGTAGAAATAAACACCTGATGTCGGAACAAGCTTTCGAGTTAACTATGTAAAGGGAAAGAAGTGTGCAGTAGAAATAAACACCTGATGTCGTAACAAGCCCTCGAGTTAAATATGTAAAGGGAAAGAAGTGTGCAGTATAAATAAACACCTGATGTGGGAACAAGCCCTCGAGTTAAACATGTAAAGGGAAAGAAGTGTGCAGTAGAAATAAACACCTGATGTGGGAACAAGCCCTGGAGTTAAATATGTAGTAGTAGGAATATGCCGATTGTAGACCAAATCCTAAAAAACTCAATTTGATCTGATAACAAAAAAACTCACATTTATTATTATGTAAAGGGAAAGAAGTGTGCAGTAGAAATAAACACCTGATGTGGGAACAAGCCCTCGAGTTAAATATGTAAAGGGAAAGAAGTGTGCAGTAGAAATAATCACCTGATGTGGGAACAAGCCCTCGAGTTAAATATGTAGTAGTAGGGATATGCCGATTGTAGACCAAATCCTAAAAAACTCAATTTGATCTGATAACAAAAAAACTCACATTTATTATTATGTAAAGGGAAAGAAGTGTGCAGTAGAAATAAACACCTGATGTGGGAACAAGCCCTCGAGTTAAATATGTAAAGGGAAAGAAGTGTGCAGTAGAAATAATCACCTGATGTGGGAACAAGCCCTCGAGTTAAATATGTAGTAGTAGGGATATGCCGATTGTAGACCAAATCTTAAAAAACTCAATTTGATCTGATAACAAAAAAACCTCACATTTATTATTATGTAAAGGGAAAGAAGTGTGCAGTAGAAATAAACACCTGATGTGGGAACAAGCCCTCGAGTTAAATATGTAAAGGGAAAGAAGTGTGCAGTAGAAATTAACAACTGATGTGGGAACAAGCCCTCGAGTTAAATATGCAGTAGTAGGGATATGTCGATTGTAGACCAAATCTTAAAAAACTCAATTTGATCTGATAACAACAAAAACTCACATTTATTATTATGTAAAGGGAAAGAAGTGTGCAGTAGAAATAAACACCTGATGTGGGAACAAGCCCTCGAGTTAAATATGTAAAGGGAAAGAAGTGTGCAGTAGAAATAAACACCTGATGTGGGAACAAGCCCTCGAGTTAAATATGTAAAGGGAAAGAAGTGTGCAGTAGAAATAAACACCTGATGTGGGAAAAAGCTCGAGTTAAATATGTAGTAGTAGGGATATGCCGATTGTAGACAAAATCTCAAAAAACTCAATTTGATCTGATAAAACAAAAACCTCACATTTATTATTATGTAAAAGGAAAGAAGTGTGCAGTAGAAATAAACACCTGATGTGGGAACAAGCCCTCGTGTTAAATATGTAAAGGGAAAGAAGTGTGCAGTAGAAATAAACACCTGATGTGGGAACAAGCCCTCGAGTTAAATATGTAGTAGTAGGGATATGCCGATTGTAGACCAAATCTTAAAAAACTCAATTTGATCTGATAACAAAACAAACTCACATTTATTATTATGTAAAGGGTAAAAAGTGTGCAGTAGAAATAAACACCTGATGTGGGAACAAGCCCTCGAGTTAAATATGTAAAGGGAAAGAAGTGTGCAGTAGAAATAAACACCTGATGTGGGAACAAGCCCTCGAGTTAAATATGTAAAGGGAAAGAAGTGTGCAGTAGAAATAAACACCTGATGTGGGAAAAAGCCCTCGAGTTAAATATGTAGTAGTAGGGATATGCCGATTGTAGACAAAATCTCAAAAAACTCAATTTGATCTGATAACAAAAAAACTCACATTTATTATTATGTAAAGGGAAAGAAGTGTGCAGTAGAAATAAACACCTGACGTCGGAACAAGCCCTCGAGTTAAATATGTAAAGGGAAAGAAGTGTGTAGTAGAAATAAACACCTGATGTGGGAACAAGCCCTCGAGTTAAATATGTAAAGGGAAAGAAGTGTGCAGTAGAAATAAACACCTGATGTGGGAACAAGCCCTCGGGTTAAATATGTAGTAGTAGGGATATGCCGATTGTAGACCAAATCTTAAAAAACTCAATTTGATCTGATAACAAAAAAACTCACATTTATTATTATGTAAAGGGAAAGAAGTGTGCAGTATAAATAAACACCTCATGTGGGAACAAGCCCTCGAGTTAAATATGTAAAGGGAAATAAGTGTGCAGTAGAAATAAACACCTGATGTCGGAACAAGCTTTCGAGTTAACTATGTAAAGGGAAAGAAGTGTGCAGTAGAAATAAACACCTGATGTCGGAACAAGCCCTCGAGTTAAATATGTAAAGGGAAAGAAGTGTGCAGTAGAAATAAACACCTGATGTGGGAACAAGCCCTCGAGTTAAACATGTAAAGGGAAAGAAGTGTGCAGTAGAAATAAACACCTGATGTAGGAACAAGCCCTCGAGTTAAATATGTAGTAGTAGGGATATGCCGATTGTAGACCAAATCTTAAAAAACTCAATTTGATCTGATAACAAACAAAACTCACATTTATTATTATGTAAAGGGAAAGAAGTGTGCAGTAGAAATAAACACCTGATGTGGGAACAAGCCCTCGAGTTAAACATGTAAAGGGAAAGAAGTGTGCAGTAGAAATAAACACCTGATGTAGGAACAAGCCCTCGAGTTAAATATGTAGTAGTAGGGATATGCCGATTGTAGACAAAATCTCAAAAAACTCAATTTGATCTGATAACAAAAAAACTCACATTTATTATTATGTAAAGGGAAAGAAGTGTGCAGTAGAAATAAACACCTGATGTCGGAACAAGCCCTCGAGTTAAATATGTAAAGGGAAAGAAGTGTGCAGTAGAAATAAACACCTGATGTCGGAACAAGCCCTCGAGTTAAATATGTAAAGGGAAAGAAGTGTGTAGTAGAAATAAACACCTGATGTGGGAACAAGCCCTCTAGTTAAATATGTAAAGGGAAAGAAGTGTGCAGTAGAAATAAACACCTGATGTGGGAACAAGCCCTCGAGTTAAATATGTAGTAGTAGGGATATGCCGATTGTAGACCAAATCTTAAAAAACTCAATTTGATCTGATAACAAAAAAACTCACATTTAGTATTATGTAAAGGGAAAGAAGTGTGCAGTATAAATAAACACCTGATGTGGGAACAAGCCCTCGAGTTAAATATGTAAAGGGAAAGAAGTGTGCAGTAGAAATAAACACCTGATGTCGGAACAAGCCCTCGAGTTAAATATGTAAAGGGAAATAAGTGTACAGTAGAAATAAACACCTGATGTCGGAACAAGCTTTCGAGTTAACTATGTAAAGGGAAAGAAGTGTGCAGTAGAAATAAACACCTGATGTCGGAACAAGCCCTCGAGTTAAATATGTAATGGGAAAGAAGTGTGCAGTAGAAATAAACACCTGATGTGGGAACAAGCCCTCGAGTTAAACATGTAAAGGGAAAGAAGTGTGCAGTAGAAATAAACACTTGATGTAGGAACAAGCCCTCGAGTTAAATATGTAGTAGTAGGGATATGCCGATTGTAGACCAAATATTAAAAAACTCAATTTGATCTGATAACAAACAAAACTCACATTTATTATTATGTAAAGGGAAAGAAGTGTGCAGTAGAAATAAACACCTGATGTGGGAACAAGCCCTCGAGTTAAATATGTAAAGGGAAAGAAGTGTGCAGTAGAAATAAACAACTGATGTGGGAACAAGCCCTCGAGTTAAATATGTAGTAGTAGGGATATGCCGATTGTAGACCAAATCTTAAAAAAATCAATTTGATCTGATAACAACAAAAACTCACATTTATTATTATGTAAAGGGAAAGAAGTGTGCAGTAGAAATAAACACCTGATGTTGGAACAAGCCCTCGAGTTAAATATGTAAAGGGAAAGAAGTGTGCAGTAGAAATAAACACCTGATGTGGGAACAAGCCCTCGAGTTAAATATGTAAAGGGAAAGAAATGTGCAGTACAAATAAACACCTGATGTGGGAACAAGCCCTGGAGTTAAATATGTAGTAGTAGGAATATGCCGATTGTAGACCAAATCCTAAAAAACTCAATTTGATCTGATAAAAAAAAAACTCACATTTATTATTATGTAAAGGGAAAGAAGTGTGCAGTAGAAATAAACACCTGATGTGGGAACAAGCCCTCGAGTTAAATATGTAAAGGGAAAGAAGTGTGCAGTAGAAATAATCACCTGATGTGGGAACAAGCCCTCGAGTTAAATATGTAGTAGTAGGGATATGCCGATTGTAGACCAAATCTTAAAAAACTCAATTTGATCTGATAACAAAAAAAACTCACATTTATTATTATGTAAAGGGAAAGAAGTGTGCAGTAGAAATAAACACCTGATGTGGGAACAAGCCCTCGAGTTAAATATGTAAAGGGAAAGAAGTGTGCAGTAGAAATAAACACCTGATGTGGGAACAAGCCCTCGAGTTAAATATGTAAAGGGAAAGAAGTGTGCAGTAGAAATAAACACCTGATGTGGGAAAAAGCCCTCGAGTTAAATATGTAGTAGTAGGGATATGCCGATTGTAGACAAAATCTCAAAAAACTCAATTTGATCTGATAACAAAAAAACTCACATTTATTATTATGTAAAGGGAAAGAAGTGTGCAGTAGAAATAAACACCTGACGTCGGAACAAGCCCTCGAGTTAAATATGTAAAGGGAAAGAAGTGTGTAGTAGAAATAAACACCTGATGTGGGAACAAGCCCTCGAGTTAAATATGTAAAGGGAAAGAAGTGTGCAGTAGAAATAAACACCTGATGTGGGAACAAGCCCTCGGGTTAAATATGTAGTAGTAGGGATATGCCGATTGTAGACCAAATCTTAAAAAACTCAATTTGATCTGATAACAAAAAAACTCACATTTATTATTATGTAAAGGGAAAGAAGTGTGCAGTATAAATAAACACCTCATGTGGGAACAAGCCCTCGAGTTAAATATGTAAAGGGAAATAAGTGTGCAGTAGAAATAAACACCTGATGTCGGAACAAGCTTTCGAGTTAACTATGTAAAGGGAAAGAAGTGTGCAGTAGAAATAAACACCTGATGTCGGAACAAGCCCTCGAGTTAAATATGTAAAGGGAAAGAAGTGTGCAGTAGAAATAAACACCTGATGTGGGAACAAGCCCTCGAGTTAAACATGTAAAGGGAAAGAAGTGTGCAGTAGAAATAAACACCTGATGTAGGAACAAGCCCTCGAGTTAAATATGTAGTAGTAGGGATATGCCGATTGTAGACCAAATCTTAAAAAACTCAATTTGATCTGATAACAAACAAAACTCACATTTATTATTATGTAAAGGGAAAGAAGTGTGCAGTAGAAATAAACACCTGATGTGGGAACAAGCCCTCGAGTTAAACATGTAAAGGGAAAGAAGTGTGCAGTAGAAATAAACACCTGATGTAGGAACAAGCCCTCGAGTTAAATATGTAGTAGTAGGGATATGCCGATTGTAGACAAAATCTCAAAAAACTCAATTTGATCTGATAACAAAAAAACTCACATTTATTATTATGTAAAGGGAAAGAAGTGTGCAGTAGAAATAAACACCTGATGTCGGAACAAGCCCTCGAGTTAAATATGTAAAGGGAAAGAAGTGTGCAGTAGAAATAAACACCTGATGTCGGAACAAGCCCTCGAGTTAAATATGTAAAGGGAAAGAAGTGTGTAGTAGAAATAAACACCTGATGTGGGAACAAGCCCTCTAGTTAAATATGTAAAGGGAAAGAAGTGTGCAGTAGAAATAAACACCTGATGTGGGAACAAGCCCTCGAGTTAAATATGTAGTAGTAGGGATATGCCGATTGTAGACCAAATCTTAAAAAACTCAATTTGATCTGATAACAAAAAAACTCACATTTAGTATTATGTAAAGGGAAAGAAGTGTGCAGTATAAATAAACACCTGATGTGGGAACAAGCCCTCGAGTTAAATATGTAAAGGGAAAGAAGTGTGCAGTAGAAATAAACACCTGATGTCGGAACAAGCCCTCGAGTTAAATATGTAAAGGGAAATAAGTGTACAGTAGAAATAAACACCTGATGTCGGAACAAGCTTTCGAGTTAACTATGTAAAGGGAAAGAAGTGTGCAGTAGAAATAAACACCTGATGTCGGAACAAGCCCTCGAGTTAAATATGTAATGGGAAAGAAGTGTGCAGTAGAAATAAACACCTGATGTGGGAACAAGCCCTCGAGTTAAACATGTAAAGGGAAAGAAGTGTGCAGTAGAAATAAACACTTGATGTAGGAACAAGCCCTCGAGTTAAATATGTAGTAGTAGGGATATGCCGATTGTAGACCAAATATTAAAAAACTCAATTTGATCTGATAACAAACAAAACTCACATTTATTATTATGTAAAGGGAAAGAAGTGTGCAGTAGAAATAAACACCTGATGTGGGAACAAGCCCTCGAGTTAAATATGTAAAGGGAAAGAAGTGTGCAGTAGAAATAAACAACTGATGTGGGAACAAGCCCTCGAGTTAAATATGTAGTAGTAGGGATATGCCGATTGTAGACCAAATCTTAAAAAAATCAATTTGATCTGATAACAACAAAAACTCACATTTATTATTATGTAAAGGGAAAGAAGTGTGCAGTAGAAATAAACACCTGATGTTGGAACAAGCCCTCGAGTTAAATATGTAAAGGGAAAGAAGTGTGCAGTAGAAATAAACACCTGATGTGGGAACAAGCCCTCGAGTTAAATATGTAAAGGGAAAGAAATGTGCAGTACAAATAAACACCTGATGTGGGAACAAGCCCTGGAGTTAAATATGTAGTAGTAGGAATATGCCGATTGTAGACCAAATCCTAAAAAACTCAATTTGATCTGATAACAAAAAAACTCACATTTATTATTATGTAAAGGGAAAGAAGTGTGCAGTAGAAATAAACACATGATGTGGGAACAAGCCCTCGAGTTAAATATGTAAAGGGAAAGAAGTGTGCAGTAGAAATAATCACCTGATGTGGGAACAAGCCCTCGAGTTAAATATGTAGTAGTAGGGATATGCCGATTGTAGACCAAATCTTAAAAAACTCAATTTGATCTGATAACAAAAAAAACTCACATTTATTATTATGTAAAGGGAAAGAAGTGTGCAGTAGAAATAAACACCTGATGTGGGAACAAGCCCTCGAGTTAAATATGTAAAGGGAAAGAAGTGTGCAGTAGAAATAAACAACTGATGTGGGAACAAGCCCTCGAGTTAAATATGTAGTAGTAGGGATATGTCGATTGTAGACCAAATCTTAAAAAACTCAATTTGATTTGATAACAACAAAAACTCACATTTATTATTATGTAAAGGGAAAGAAGTGTGCAGTAGAAATAAACACCTGATGTGGGAACAAGCCCTCGAGTTAAATATGTAAAGGGAAAGAAGTGTGCAGTAGAAATAAACACCTGATGTGGGAACAAGCCCTCGATTTAAATATGTAAAGGGAAAGAAGTGTGCAGTAGAAATAAACACCTGATGTGGGAACAAGCCCTCGAGTTAAATATGTAGTAGTAGGGATATGCCGATTGTAGACCAAATCTTAAAAAACTCAATTTGATCTGATAACAAAAAAACCTCACATGTATTATTATGTAAAGGGAAAGAAGTGTGCAGTAGAAATAAACACCTGATGTGGGAACAAGCCCTCGAGTTAATTATGTAAAGGGAAAGAAGTGTGCAGTAGAAATAAACACCTGATGTGGGAAAAAGCCCTCGAGTTAAATATGTAGTAGTAGGGATATGCCGATTGTAGACAAAATCTCAAAAAACTCAATTTGATCTGATAAAACAAAAACCCCACATTTATTATTATGTAAAAGGAAAGAAGTGTGCAGTAGAAATAAACACCTGATGTGGGAACAAGCCCTCGAGTTAAATATGTAAAGGGAAAGAAGTGTGCAGTAGAAATAAACACCTGATGTGGGAACAAGCCCTCGAGTTAAATATGTAGTAGTAGGGATATGCCGATTGTAGACCAAATCTTAAAAAACTCAATTTGATCTGATAACAAAACAAACTCACATTTATTATTATGTAAAGGGTAAACAGTGTGCAGTAGAAATAAACACCTGATGTGGGAACAAGCCCTAGAGTTAAATATGTAAAGGGAAAGAAGTGTGCAGTAGAAATAAACACCTGATGTGGGAACAAGCCCTCGAGTTAAATATGTAAAGGGAAAGAAGTGTGCAGTATAAATAAACACCTGATGTGGGAAAAAGCCCTCGAGTTAAATATGTAGTAGTAGGGATATGCCGATTGTAGACAAAATCTCAAAAAACTCAATTTGATCTGATAACAAAAAAACTCACATTTATTATTATGTAAAGGGAAAGAAGTGTGCAGTAGAAATAAACACCTGATGTCGGAACAAGCCCTCGAGTTAAATATGTAAAGGGAAAGAAGTGTGCAGTAGAAATAAACACCTGATGTCGGAACAAGCCCTCGAGTTAAATATGTAAAGGGAAAGAAGTGTGTAGTAGAAATAAACACCTGATGTGGGAACAAGCCCTCGAGTTAAATATGTAAAGGGAAAGAAGTGTGCAGTAGAAATAAACACCTGATGTGGGAACAAGCCCTCGAGTTAAATATGTAGTAGTAGGGATATGCCGATTGTAGACCAAATCTTAAAAAACTCAATTTGATCTGATAACAAAAAAAGCTCACATGTATTATTATGTAAAGGGAAAGAAGTGTGCAGTAGAAATAAACACCTGATGTGGGAACAAGCCCTCGAGTTAAATATGTAGTAGTAGGGATATGCCGATTGTAGACCAAATCTTAAACAATTCAATTTGATCTGATAACAAAAAAACTCACATTTATTATTATGTAAAGGGAAAGAAGTGTGCAGTATAAATAAACACCTGATGTGGGAACAAGCCCTCGAGTTAAATATGTAAAGGGAAAGAAGTGTGCAGTAGAAAAAAACACCTGATGTCGGAACAATCTCTCGAGTTAAATATGTAAAGGGAAATAAGTGTGCAGTAGAAATAAACACCTGATGTCGGAACAAGCTTTCGAGTTAAATATGTAAAGGGAAAGAAGTGTGCAGTAGAAATAAACACCTGATGTCGGAACAAGCCCTCGAGTTAAATATGTAAAGGGAAAGAAGTGTGCAGTAGAAATAAACACCTGATGTGGGAACAAGCCATCGAGTTGAACATGTAAAGGGAAAGAAGTGTGCAGTAGAAATAAACACCTGATGTGGGAACAAGCCCTCGAGTTAAATATGTAAAGGGAAAGAAGTGTGCAGTAGAAATAAACACCTAATGTGGGAACAAGCCCTCGAGTTAAATATGTAGTAGTAGGGATATGCCGATTGTAGACCAAATCTTAAAAAACTCAATTTGATCTGATAACAAAAAAACTCACATGTATTATTATGTAAAGGGAAAGAAGTGTGCAGTATAAATAAACACCTGATGTGGGAACAAGCCCTCGAGTTAAATATGTAAAGGGAAAGAAGTGTGCAGTAGAAATAAACACCTGATGTCGGAACAAGCCCTCGAGTTAAATATGTAAAGGGAAATAAGTGTGCAGTAGAAATAAACACCTGATGTCGGAACAAGCTTTCGAGTTAAATATGTAAAGGGAAATAAGTGTGCAGTAGAAATAAACACCTGATGTCGGAACAAGCCCTCGAGTTAAATATGTAAAGGGAAAGAAGTGTGCAGTAGTAATAAACACCTGATGTGGGAACAAGCCCTCGAGTTAAACATGTAAAGGGAAAGAAGTGTGCAGTAGAAATAAACACCTGATGTGGGAACAAGCCCTCGAGTTAAATATGTAAAGGGAAATAAGTGTGCAGTAGAAATAAACACCTGATGTCGGAACAAGCTTTCGAGTTAAATATGTAAAGGGACAGAAGTGTGCAGTAGAAATAAACACCTGATGTGGGAACAAGCCCTCGAGTTAAATATGTAAAGGGAAAGAAGTGTGCAGTAGAAATAAACACCTGATGTGGGAACAAGCCCTCGAGTTACATATGTAGTAGTAGGGATATGCCGATTGTAGACCAAATCTTAAAAAACTCAATTTGATCTGATAACAAACAAAACTCACATTTATTATTATGTAAAGGGAAAGAAGTGTGCAGTAGAAATAAACACCTGATGTGGGAACAAGCCCTCGAGTTAAATATGTAAAGGGAAAGAAGTGTGCAGTAGAAATAAACAACTGATGTGGGAACAAGCCCTCGAGTTAAATATGTAGTAGTAGGGATATGCCGATTGTAGACCAAATCTTAAAAAAATCAATTTGATCTGATAACAACAAAAACTCACATTTATTATTATGTAAAGGGAAAGAAGTGTGCAGTAGAAATAAACACCTGATGTTGGAACAAGCCCTCGAGTTAAATATGTAAAGGGAAAGAAGTGTGCAGTAGAAATAAACACCTGATGTGGGAACAAGCCCTCGAGTTAAATATGTAGTAGTAGGGATATGCCGATTGTAGACCAAATCTTAAAAAACTCAATTTGATCTGATAAAAAAAAAACCTCACATTTATTATTATGTAAAGGGAAAGAAGTGTGCAGTAGAAATAAACACCTGATGTGGGAACAAGCCCTCGAGTTAAATATGTAAAGGGAAAGAAATGTGCAGTACAAATAAACACCTGATGTGGGAACAAGCCCTGGAGTTAAATATGTAGTAGTAGGAATATGCCGATTGTAGACCAAATCCTAAAAAACTCAATTGGATCTGATAACAACAAAACTCACATGTATTATTATGTAAAGGGAAAGAAGTGTGCAGTAGAAATAAACACCTGATGTGGGAACAAGCCCTCGAGTTAAATATGTAAAGGGAAAGAAGTGTGCAGTAGAAATAATCACCTGATGTGGGAACAAGCCCTCGAGTTAAATATGTAGTAGTAGGGATATGCCGATTGTAGACCAAATCTTAAAAAACTCAATTTGATCTGATAACAAAAAAAACTCACATTTATTATTATGTAAAGGGAAAGAAGTGTGCAGTAGAAATAAACAACCTGGTGTGGGAACAAGCCCTCGAGTTAAATATGTAAAGGGAAAGAAGTGTGCAGTAGAAATAAACAACTGATGTGGGAACAAGCCCTCGAGTTAAATATGTAGTAGTAGGGATATGTCGATTGTAGACCAAATCTTAAAAAACTCAATTTGATCTGATAACAACAAAAACTCACATTTATTATTATGTAAAGGGAAAGAAGTGTGCAGTAGAAATAAACACCTGATGTGGGAACAAGCCCTCGAGTTAAATATGTAAAGGGAAAGAAGTGTGCAGTAGAAATAAACACCTGATGTGGGAACAAGCCCTCGATTTAAATATGTAAAGGGAAAGAAGTGTGCAGTAGAAATAAACACCTGATGTGGGAACAAGCCCTCGAGTTAAATATGTAGTAGTAGGGATATGCCGATTGTAGACCAAATCTTAAAAAACTCAATTTGATCTGATAACAAAAAAACCTCACATGTATTATTATGTAAAGGGAAAGAAGTGTGCAGTAGAAATAAACACCTGATGTGGGAACAAGCCCTCGAGTTAATTATGTAAAGGGAAAGAAGTGTGCAGTAGAAATAAACACCTGATGTGGGAAAAAGCCCTCGAGTTAAATATGTAGTAGTAGGGATATGCCGATTGTAGACAAAATCTCAAAAAACTCAATTTGATCTGATAAAACAAAAACCCCACATTTATTATTATGTAAAAGGAAAGAAGTGTGCAGTAGAAATAAACACCTGATGTGGGAACAAGCCCTCGAGTTAAATATGTAAAGGGAAAGAAGTGTGCAGTAGAAATAAACACCTGATGTGGGAACAAGCCCTCGAGTTAAATATGTAGTAGTAGGGATATGCCGATTGTAGACCAAATCTTAAAAAACTCAATTTGATCTGATAACAAAACAAACTCACATTTATTATTATGTAAAGGGTAAACAGTGTGCAGTAGAAATAAACACCTGATGTGGGAACAAGCCCTCGAGTTAAATATGTAAAGGGAAAGAAGTGTGCAGTAGAAATAAACACCTGATGTGGGAACAAGCCCTCGAGTTAAATATGTAAAGGGAAATAAGTGTGCAGTAGAAATAAACACCTGATGTCGGAACAAGCTTTCGAGTTAAATATGTAAAGGGACAGAAGTGTGCAGTAGAAATAAACACCTGATGTGGGAACAAGCCCTCGAGTTAAATATGTAAAGGGAAAGAAGTGTGCAGTAGAAATAAACACCTGATGTGGGAACAAGCCCTCGAGTTACATATGTAGTAGTAGGGATATGCCGATTGTAGACCAAATCTTAAAAAACTCAATTTGATCTGATAACAAACAAAACTCACATTTATTATTATGTAAAGGGAAAGAAGTGTGCAGTAGAAATAAACACCTGATGTGGGAACAAGCCCTCGAGTTAAATATGTAAAGGGAAAGAAGTGTGCAGTAGAAATAAACAACTGATGTGGGAACAAGCCCTCGAGTTAAATATGTAGTAGTAGGGATATGCCGATTGTAGACCAAATCTTAAAAAAATCAATTTGATCTGATAACAACAAAAGCTCACATTTATTATTATGTAAAGGGAAAGAAGTGTGCAGTAGAAATAAACACCTGATGTTGGAACAAGCCCTCGAGTTAAATATGTAAAGGGAAAGAAGTGTGCAGTAGAAATAAACACCTGATGTGGGAACAAGCCCTCGAGTTAAATATGTAGTAGTAGGGATATGCCGATTGTAGACCAAATCTTAAAAAACTCAATTTGATCTGATAAAAAAAAAACCTCACATTTATTATTATGTAAAGGGAAAGAAGTGTGCAGTAGAAATAAACACCTGATGTGGGAACAAGCCCTCGAGTTAAATATGTAAAGGGAAAGAAATGTGCAGTACAAATAAACACCTGATGTGGGAACAAGCCCTGGAGTTAAATATGTAGTAGTAGGAATATGCCGATTGTAGACCAAATCCTAAAAAACTCAATTGGATCTGATAACAAAAAAACTCACATTTATTATTATGTAAAGGGAAAGAAGTGTGCAGTAGAAATAAACACCTGATGTGGGAACAAGCCCTCGAGTTAAATATGTAAAGGGAAAGAAGTGTGCAGTAGAAATAATCACCTGATGTGGGAACAAGCCCTCGAGTTAAATATGTAGTAGTAGGGATATGCCGATTGTAGACCAAATCTTAAAAAACTCAATTTGATCTGATAACAAAAAAAACTCACATTTATTATTATGTAAAGGGAAAGAAGTGTGCAGTAGAAATAAACACCTGATGTGGGAACAAGCCCTCGAGTTAAATATGTAAAGGGAAAGAAGTGTGCAGTAGAAATAAACAACTGATGTGGGAACAAGCCCTCGAGTTAAATATGTAGTAGTAGGGATATGTCGATTGTAGACCAAATCTTAAAAAACTCAATTTGATCTGATAACAACAAAAACTCACATTTATTATTATGTAAAGGGAAAGAAGTGTGCAGTAGAAATAAACACCTGATGTGGGAACAAGCCCTCGAGTTAAATATGTAAAGGGAAAGAAGTGTGCAGTAGAAATAAACACCTGATGTGGGAACAAGCCCTCGATTTAAATATGTAAAGGGAAAGAAGTGTGCAGTAGAAATAAACACCTGATGTGGGAACAAGCCCTCGAGTTAAATATGTAGTAGTAGGGATATGCCGATTGTAGACCAAATCTTAAAAAACTCAATTTGATCTGATAACAAAAAAACCTCACATGTATTATTATGTAAAGGGAAAGAAGTGTGCAGTAGAAATAAACACCTGATGTGGGAACAAGCCCTCGAGTTAATTATGTAAAGGGAAAGAAGTGTGCAGTAGAAATAAACACCTGATGTGGGAAAAAGCCCTCGAGTTAAATATGTAGTAGTAGGGATATGCCGATTGTAGACAAAATCTCAAAAAAATCAATTTGATCTGATAAAACAAAAACCCCACATTTATTATTATGTAAAAGGAAAGAAGTGTGCAGTAGAAATAAACACCTGATGTGGGAACAAGCCCTCGAGTTAAATATGTAAAGGGAAAGAAGTGTGCAGTAGAAATAAACACCTGATGTGGGAACAAGCCCTCGAGTTAAATATGTAAAGGGAAAGAAGTGTGCAGTAGAAATAAACACCTGATGTGGGAAAAAGCCCTCGAGTTAAATATGTAGTAGTAGGGATATGCCGATTGTAGACAAAATCTCAAAAAACTCAATTTGATCTGATAACAAAAAAACTCACATTTATTATTATGTAAAGGGAAAGAAGTGTGCAGTAGAAATAAACACCTGATGTCGGAACAAGCCCTCGAGTTAAATATGTAAAGGGAAAGAAGTGTGCAGTAGAAATAAACACCTGATGTCGGAACAAGCCCTCGAGTTAAATATGTAAAGGGAAAGAAGTGTGTAGTAGAAATAAACACCTGATGTGGGAACAAGCCCTCGAGTTAAATATGTAAAGGGAAAGAAGTGTGCAGTAGAAATAAACACCTGATGTGGGAACAAGCCCTCGAGTTAAATATGTAGTAGTAGGGATATGCCGATTGTAGACCAAATCTTAAAAAACTCAATTTGATCTGATAACAAAAAAAGCTCACATGTATTATTATGTAAAGGGAAAGAAGTGTGCAGTAGAAATAAACACCTGATGTGGGAACAAGCCCTCGAGTTAAATATGTAGTAGTAGGGATATGCCGATTGTAGACCAAATCTTAAACAATTCAATTTGATCTGATAACAAAAAAACTCACATTTATTATTATGTAAAGGGAAAGAAGTGTGCAGTATAAATAAACACCTGATGTGGGAACAAGCCCTCGAGTTAAATATGTAAAGGGAAAGAAGTGTGCAGTAGAAAAAAACACCTGATGTCGGAACAATCTCTCGAGTTAAATATGTAAAGGGAAATAAGTGTGCAGTAGAAATAAACACCTGATGTCGGAACAAGCTTTCGAGTTAAATATGTAAAGGGAAAGAAGTGTGCAGTAGAAATAAACACCTGATGTCGGAACAAGCCCTCGAGTTAAATATGTAAAGGGAAAGAAGTGTGCAGTAGAAATAAACACCTGATGTGGGAACAAGCCATCGAGTTGAACATGTAAAGGGAAAGAAGTGTGCAGTAGAAATAAACACCTGATGTGGGAACAAGCCCTCGAGTTAAATATGTAAAGGGAAAGAAGTGTGCAGTAGAAATAAACACCTAATGTGGGAACAAGCCCTCGAGTTAAATATGTAGTAGTAGGGTTATGCCGATTGTAGACCAAATCTTAAAAAACTCAATTTGATCTGATAACAAAAAAACTCACATGTATTATTATGTAAAGGGAAAGAAGTGTGCAGTATAAATAAACACCTGATGTGGGAACAAGCCCTCGAGTTAAATATGTAAAGGGAAAGAAGTGTGCAGTAGAAATAAACACCTGATGTCGGAACAAGCCCTCGAGTTAAATATGTAAAGGGAAATAAGTGTGCAGTAGAAATAAACACCTGATGTCGGAACAAGCTTTCGAGTTAAATATGTAAAGGGAAATAAGTGTGCAGTAGAAATAAACACCTGATGTCGGAACAAGCCCTCGAGTTAAATATGTAAAGGGAAAGAAGTGTGCAGTAGAAATAAACACCTGATGTGGGAACAAGCCCTCGAGTTAAACATGTAAAGGGAAAGAAGTGTGCAGTAGAAATAAACACCTGATGTGGGAACAAGCCCTCGAGTTAAATATGTAAAGGGACAGAAGTGTGCAGTAGAAATAAACACCTGATGTGGGAACAAGCCCTCGAGTTAAATATGTAAAGGGAAAGAAGTGTGCAGTAGAAATAAACACCTGATGTGGGAACAAGCCCTCGAGTTACATATGTAGTAGTAGGGATATGCCGATTGTAGACCAAATCTTAAAAAACTCAATTTGATCTGATAACAAAAAAAACTCATATTTATTATTATGTAAAGGAAAAGAAGTTTGCAGTAGAAATAAACACCTGATGTGGGAACAAGCCCTCGAGTTAAATATGTAAAGGGAAAGAAGTGTGCAGTAGAAATAAACAACTGATGTGGGAACAAGCCCTCGAGTTAAATATGTAGTAGTAGGGATATGCCGATTGTAGACCAAATCTTAAAAAACTCAATTTGATCTGATCACAAAAAAACTCACATTTATTATTATGTAAAGGGAAAGAAGTGTGCAGTAGAAATAAACACCTGATGTGGGAACAAGCCCTCGAGTTAAATATGTAAAGGGAAAGAAGTGTGCAGTAGAAATAAACACCTAATGTGGGAACAAGCCCTCGAGTTAAATATGTAGTAGTAGCGATATGCCGATTGTATACCAAATCTTAAAAAACTCAATTTGATCTGATAACAAAACAACTCACATTTATTACTATGTAAAGGGAAAGAAGTGTGCAGTAGAAATAAACACCTGATGTCGGAACAAGCCCTCGAGTTAAATATGTAAAGGGAAATAAGTGTGCAGTAGAAATAAACACCTGATGTCGGAACAAGCTTTCGAGTTAAATATGTAAAGGGAAAGAAGTGTGCAGTAGAAATAAACACCTGATGTCGGAACAAGCCCTCGAGTTAAATATGTAAAGGGAAAGAAGTGTGCAGTAGAAATAAACACCTGATGTGGGAACAAGCCCTCGAGTTAAACATGTAAAGGGAAAGAAGTGTGCAGTAGAAATAAACACCTGATGTGGGAAAAAGCCCTCGAGTTAAATATGTAAAGGGAAAGAAGTGTGCAGTAGAAATAAACACCTCATGTGGGAACAAGCCCTCGAGTTAAATATGTAGTAGTAGGGATATGCCGATTGTAGACCAAATCTTAAAAAACTCAATTTGATCTGATAACAAAAAAACTCACATTTATTATTATGTAAAGGGAAAGAAGTGTGCAGTATTAATAAACACCTGATGTGGGAACAAGCCCTCGAGTTAAATATGTAAAGGGAAAGAAGTGTGCAGTAGAAATAAACACCTGATGTGGGAACAAGCCCTCGAGTTAAATATGTAAAGGGAAAGAAGTGTGCAGTAGAAATAAACACCTGATGTGGGAACAAGCCCTCGAGTTAAACATTTAAAGGGAAAGAAGTGTGCAGTAGAAATAAACACCTGATGTCGGAACAAGCTTTCGAGTTAAATATGTAAAGGGAAATAAGTGTGCAGTAGAAATAAACACCTGATGTCGGAACAAGCTTTCGAGTTAAATATATAAAGGGAAAGAAGTGTGCAGTAGAAATAAACACCTGATGTCGGGACAAGCCCTCGAGTTAAATATGTCAAGGGAAAGAAGTGTGCAGTAGAAATAAACACCTGATGTCGGAACAAGCCCTCGAGTTAAATATGTAAAGGGAAAGAAGTGTGCAGTAGAAATAAACACCTGATGTGGGAACAAGCCCTCGAGTTAAATATGTAAAGGGAAAGAAGTGTGCAGTAGAAATAAACACCTGATGTGGGAACAAGCCCTCGAGTTAAATATGTAAAGGGAAAAAAGTGTGCAGTAGAAATAGACGATTGTAGACCAAATCTTAAAAAACTCAATTTGATCTGATAACAAAAAACACTCATATTTATTATTATGTAAAGGGAAAGAAGTTTGCAGTAGAAATAAACACCTGATGTGGGAACAAGCCCTCGAGTTAAATATGTAGTAGTAGGGATTTGCCGATTGTAGACCAAATCTTAAAAAACTTAATTTGATCTGATCACAACAAAAACTCACATTTATTATTATGTAAAGGGAAAGAAGTGTGCAGTAGAAATAAACACCTGATGTGGGAACAAGCCCTCGAGTTAAATATGTAAAGGGAAATAAGTGAGCAGTAGAAATAAACACCTGATGTCGGAACAAGCTTTCGAGTTAAATATGTAAAGGGACAGAAGTGTGCAGTAGAAATAAACACCTGATGTGGGAACAAGCCCTCGAGTTAAATATGTAAAGGGAAAGAAGTGTGCAGTAGAAATAAACACCTGATGTGGGAACAAGCCCTCGAGTTACATATGTAGTAGTAGGGATATGCCGATTGTAGACCAAATCTTTAAAAACTCAATTTGATCTGATAACAAAAAAAAATCATATTTATTATTATGTAAAGGAAAAAAAGTTTGCAGTAGAAATAAACACCTGATGTGGGAACAAGCCCTCGAGTTAAATATGTAAAGGGAAAGAAGTGTGCAGTAGAAATAAACACCTAATGTGGGAACAAGCTTTCGAGTTAAATATGTAAAGGGAAAGAAGTGTGCAGTAGAAATAAACATCTGATGTCGGAACAAGCCCTCGAGTTAAATATGTAAAGGGAAAGAAGTGTGCAGTAGAAATAAACACCTGATGTGGGAACAAGCCCTCGAGTTAAACATGTAAAGGGAAAGAAGTGTGCAGTAGAAATAAACACCTGATGTGGGAAAAAGCCCTCGAGTTAAATATGTAAAGGGAAAGAAGTGTGCAGTAGAAATAAACACCTCATGTGGGAACAAGCCCTCGAGTTAAATATGTAGTAGTAGGGATATGCCGATTGTAGACCAAATCTTAAAAAACTCAATTTGATCTGATAACAAAAAAACTCACATTTATTATTATGTAAAGGGAAAGAAGTGTGCAGTATTAATAAACACCTGATGTGGGAACAAGCCCTCGAGTTAAATATGTAAAGGGAAAGGAGTGTGCAGTAGAAATAAACACCTGATGTGGGAACAAGCCCTCGAGTTAAATATGTAAAGGGAAAGAAGTGTGCAGTAGAAATAAACACCTGATGTGGGAACAAGCCCTCGAGTTAAACATTTAAAGGGAAATAAGTGTGCAGTAGAAATAAACACCTGATGTCGGAACAAGCTTTCGAGTTAAATATGTAAAGGGAAAGAAGCGTGCAGTAGAAATAAACACCTGATGTTGGGACAAGCCCTCGAGTTAAAGATGTCAAGGGAAAGAAGTGTGCAGTAGAAATAAACACCTGATGTCGGAACAAGCCCTCGAGTTAAATATGTAAAGGGAAAGAAGTGTGCAGTAGAAATAAACACCTGATGTGGGAACAAGCCCTCGAGTTAAATATGTAAAGGGAAAAAAGTGTGCAGTAGAAATAAACACCTGATGTGGGAACAAGCCCTCGAGTTAAATATGTAGTAGTAGGGATATGCCGATTGTAGACCAAATCTTAAAAAACTCAATTTGATCTGATAACAAAAAACACTCATATTTATTATTATGTAAAGGGAAAGAAGTCTGCAGTAGAAATAAACACCTGATGTGGGAACAAGCCCTCGAGTTAAATATGTAAAGGGAAAGAAGTGTGCAGTAGAAATAAACACCTGATGTGGGAACAAGCCCTCGAGTTAAATATGTAGTAGTAGGGATATGCCGATTGTAGACCAAATCTTAAATATGTAGTAGTAGGGATATGCCGATTGTAGACCAAATCTTAAATATGTAGTAGTAGGGATATGCCGATTGTAGACCAAATCTTAAATATGTAGTAGTAGGGATATGCCGATTGTAGACCAAATCTTAAATATGTAGTAGTAGGGATATGCCGATTGTAGACCAAATCTTAAATATGTAGTAGTAGGGATATGCCGATTGTAGACCAAATCTTAAATATGTAGTATATGCCGATTGTAGACCAAATCTTAAATATGTAGTAGTAGGGATATGCCGATTGTAGACCAAATTTTAAATATGTAGTAGTAGGGATATGCCGATTGTAGACCAAATCTTAAATATGTAGTAGTAGGGATATGCCGATTGTAGACCAAATCTTAAATATGTAGTAGTAGGGATATGCCGATTGTAGACCAAATCTTAAATATGTAGTAGTAGGGATATGCCGATTGTAGACCAAATCTTAAATATGTAGTAGTAGGGATATGCCGATTGTAGACCAAATCTTAAATATGTAGTAGTAGGGATATGCCGATTGTAGACCAAATCTTAAATATGTAGTAGTAGGGATATGCCGATTGTAGACCAAATCTTAAATATGTAGTAGTAGGGATATGCCGATTGTAGACCAAATCTTAAATATGTAGTAGTAGGGATATGCCGATTGTAGACCAAATCTTAAATATGTAGTAGTAGGGATATGCCGATTGTAGACCAAATCTTAAAAAACTCAATTTGATCTGATAACAAAACAAACTCACATTTATTATTATGTAAAGGGAAAGAAGTGTGCAGTAGAAATAAACACCTGATGTGGGAACAAGCCCTCGAGTTAAATATGTAAAGGGAAAGAAGTGTGCAGTAGAAATAAACACCTGATGTGGGAACAAGCCCTCGAGTTAAATATGTAGTAGTAGGGATATGCCGATTGTAGACCAAATCTTAAATATGTAGTAGTAGGGATATGCCGATTGTAGACCAAATCTTAAATATGTAGTAGTAGGGATATGCCGATTGTAGACCAAATCTTAAATATGTAGTAGTAGGGATATGCCGATTGTAGACCAAATCTTAAATATGTAGTAGTAGGGATATGCCGATTGTAGACCAAATCTTAAATATGTAGTAGTAGGGATATGCCGATTGTAGACCAAATCTTAAATATGTAGTATATGCCGATTGTAGACCAAATCTTAAATATGTAGTAGTAGGGATATGCCGATTGTAGACCAAATCTTAAATATGTAGTAGTAGGGATATGCCGATTGTAGACCAAATCTTAAATATGTAGTAGTAGGGATATGCCGATTGTAGACCAAATCTTAAATATGTAGTATATGCCGATTGTAGACCAAATCTTAAATATGTAGTAGTAGGGATATGCCGATTGTAGACCAAATCTTAAATATGTAGTAGTAGGGATATGCCGATTGTAGACCAAATCTTAAATATGTAGTAGTAGGGATATGCCGATTGTAGACAAATCTTAAATATGTAGTAGTAGGGATATGCCGATTGTAGACCAAATCTTAAATATGTAGTAGTAGGGATATGCCGATTGTAGACCAAATCTTAAATATGTAGTAGTAGGGATATGCCGATTGTAGACCAAATCTTAAATATGTAGTAGTAGGGATATGCCGATTGTAGACCAAATCTTAAATATGTAGTAGTAGGGATATGCCGATTGTAGACCAAATCTTAAATATGTAGTAGTAGGGATATGCCGATTGTAGACCAAATCTTAAATATGTAGTAGTAGGGATATGCCGATTGTAGACCAAATCTTAAATATGTAGTAGTAGGGATATGCCGATTGTAGACCAAATCTTAAATATGTAGTAGTAGGGATATGCCGATTGTAGACCAAATCTTAAATATGTAGTAGTAGGGATATGCCGATTGTAGACCAAATCTTAAATATGTAGTAGTAGGGATATGCCGATTGTAGACCAAATCTTAAATATGTAGTAGTAGGGATATGCCGATTGTAGACCAAATCTTAAAAAACTCAATTTGATCTGATAACAAAACAAACTCACATTTATTATTATGTAAAGGGAAAGAAGTGTGCAGTAGAAATAAACACCTGATGTGGGAACAAGCCCTCGAGTTAAATATGTAAAGGGAAAGAAGTGTGCAGTAGAAATAAACACCTGATGTGGGAACAAGCCCTCGAGTTAAATATGTAGTAGTAGGGATATGCCGATTGTAGACCAAATCTTAAATATGTAGTAGTAGGGATATGCCGATTGTAGACCAAATCTTAAATATGTAGTAGTAGGGATATGCCGATTGTAGACCAAATCTTAAATATGTAGTAGTAGGGATATGCCGATTGTAGACCAAATCTTAAATATGTAGTAGTAGGGATATGCCGATTGTAGACCAAATCTTAAATATGTAGTAGTAGGGATATGCCGATTGTAGACCAAATCTTAAATATGTAGTATATGCCGATTGTAGACCAAATCTTAAATATGTAGTAGTAGGGATATGCCGATTGTAGACCAAATCTTAAATATGTAGTAGTAGGGATATGCCGATTGTAGACCAAATCTTAAATATGTAGTAGTAGGGATATGCCGATTGTAGACCAAATCTTAAATATGTAGTATATGCCGATTGTAGACCAAATCTTAAATATGTAGTAGTAGGGATATGCCGATTGTAGACCAAATCTTAAATATGTAGTAGTAGGGATATGCCGATTGTAGACCAAATCTTAAATATGTAGTAGTAGGGATATGCCGATTGTAGACAAATCTTAAATATGTAGTAGTAGGGATATGCCGATTGTAGACCAAATCTTAAATATGTAGTAGTAGGGATATGCCGATTGTAGACCAAATCTTAAATATGTAGTAGTAGGGATATGCCGATTGTAGACCAAATCTTAAATATGTAGTAGTAGGGATATGCCGATTGTAGACCAAATCTTAAATATGTAGTAGTAGGGATATGCCGATTGTAGACCAAATCTTAAAAAACTCAATTTGATCTGATAACAAAACAAACTCACATTTATTATTATTATGTAAAGGGAAAGAAGTGTGCAGTAGACATAAACACCTGATGTGGGAACAAGCCCTCGAGTTAAATATGTAAAGGGAAAGAAGTGTGCAGTAGAAATAAACACCTGATGTGGAAACAAGCCCTCGAGTTAAATATGTAAAGGGAAAGAAGTGTGCAGTAGAAATAAACACCTGATGTGGGAACAAGCCCTCGAGTTAAATATGTAAAGGGAAAGAAGTGTGCAGTAGAAATAAACACCTGATGTGGGAACAAGCCCTCGAGTTAAATATGTAAAGGGAACGAAGTGTGCAGTAGAAATAAACACCTGATGTGGGAACAAGCCCTCGAGTTAAATATGTAAAGGGAAAGAAGTGTGCAGTAGAAATAAACACCTGATGTGGGAACAAGCCCTCGAGTTAAACATTTAAAGGGAAAGAAGTGAGCAGTAGAAATAAACACCTGATGTCGGAACAAGCTTTCGAGTTAAATATGTAAAGGGAAATAAGTGTGCAGTAGAAATAAACACCTGATGTCGGAACAAGCTTTCGAGTTAAATATGTAAAGGGAAAGAAGCGTGCAGTAGAAATAAACACCTGATGTTGGGACAAGCCCTCGAGTTAAAGATGTCAAGGGAAAGAAGTGTGCAGTAGAAATAAACACCTGATGTCGGAACAAGCCCTCGAGTTAAATATGTAAAGGGAAAGAAGTGTGCAGTAGAAATAAACACCTGATGTGGGAACAAGCCCTCGAGTTAAATATGTAAAGGGAAAAAAGTGTGCAGTAGAAATAAACACCTGATGTGGGAACAAGCCCTCGAGTTAAATATGTAGTAGTAGGGATATGCCGATTGTAGACCAAATCTTAAAAAACTCAATTTGATCTGATAACAAAAAACACTCATATTTATTATTATGTAAAGGGAAAGAAGTTTGCAGTAGAAATAAACACCTGATGTGGGAACAAGCCCTCGAGTTAAATATGTAAAGGGAAAGAAGTGTGCAGTAGAAATAAACACCTGATGTGGGAACAAGCCCTCGAGTTAAATATGTAGTAGTAGGGATATGCCGATTGTAGACCAAATCTTAAATATGTAGTAGTAGGGATATGCCGATTGTAGACCAAATCTTAAATATGTAGTATATGCCGATTGTAGACCAAATCTTAAATATGTAGTAGTAGGGATATGCCGATTGTAGACCAAATCTTAAATATGTAGTAGTAGGGATATGCCGATTGTAGACCAAATCTTAAATATGTAGTAGTAGGGATATGCCGATTGTAGACCAAATCTTAAATATGTAGTATATGCCGATTGTAGACCAAATCTTAAATATGTAGTAGTAGGGATATGCCGATTGTAGACCAAATTTTAAATATGTAGTAGTAGGGATATGCCGATTGTAGACCAAATCTTAAATATGTAGTAGTAGGGATATGCCGATTGTAGACCAAATCTTAAATATGTAGTAGTAGGGATATGCCGATTGTAGACCAAATCTTAAATATGTAGTAGTAGGGATATGCCGATTGTAGACCAAATCTTAAATATGTAGTAGTAGGGATATGCCGATTGTAGACCAAATCTTAAATATGTAGTAGTAGGGATATGCCGATTGTAGACCAAATCTTAAATATGTAGTAGTAGGGATATGCCGATTGTAGACCAAATCTTAAATATGTAGTAGTAGGGATATGCCGATTGTAGACCAAATCTTAAATATGTAGTAGTAGGGATATGCCGATTGTAGACCAAATCTTAAATATGTAGTAGTAGGGATATGCCGATTGTAGACCAAATCTTAAATATGTAGTAGTAGGGATATGCCGATTGTAGACCAAATCTTAAATATGTAGTAGTAGGGATATGCCGATTGTAGACCAAATCTTAAATATGTAGTAGTAGGGATATGCCGATTGTAGACCAAATCTTAAATATGTAGTATATGCCGATTGTAGACCAAATCTTAAATATGTAGTAGTAGGGATATGCCGATTGTAGACCAAATCTTAAATATGTAGTAGTAGGGATATGCCGATTGTAGACCAAATCTTAAATATGTAGTAGTAGGGATATGCCGATTGTAGACAAATCTTAAATATGTAGTAGTAGGGATATGCCGATTGTAGACCAAATCTTAAATATGTAGTAGTAGGGATATGCCGATTGTAGACCAAATCTTAAATATGTAGTAGTAGGGATATGCCGATTGTAGACCAAATCTTAAATATGTAGTAGTAGGGATATGCCGATTGTAGACCAAATCTTAAATATGTAGTAGTAGGGATATGCCGATTGTAGACCAAATCTTAAAAAACTCAATTTGATCTGATAACAAAACAAACTCACATTTATTATTATTATGTAAAGGGAAAGAAGTGTGCAGTAGACATAAACACCTGATGTGGGAACAAGCCCTCGAGTTAAATATGTAAAGGGAAAGAAGTGTGCAGTAGAAATAAACACCTGATGTGGAAACAAGCCCTCGAGTTAAATATGTAAAGGGAAAGAAGTGTGCAGTAGAAATAAACACCTGATGTGGGAACAAGCCCTCGAGTTAAATATGTAAAGGGAAAGAAGTGTGCAGTAGAAATAAACACCTGATGTGGGAACAAGCCCTCGAGTTAAATATGTAAAGGGAACGAAGTGTGCAGTAGAAATAAACACCTGATGTGGGAACAAGCCCTCGAGTTAAATATGTAGTAGAAGGGATATGCCGATTGTAGACCAAATCTTAAAAAACTCAATTTGATCTGATAACAAAATAAACTCACATTTATTATTATGTAAAGGGAAAGAAGTGTGCAGTAGAAATAAACACCTGATGTGGGAACAAGCCCTCGAGTTAAATATGTAGTAGTAGGGATATGCCGATTGTAGACCAAATCTTAAATATGTAGTAGTAGGGATATGCCGATTGTAGACCAAATCTTAAATATGTAGTAGTAGGGATATGCCGATTGTAGACCAAATCTTAAATATGTAGTAGTAGGGATATGCCGATTGTAGACCAAATCTTAAATATGTAGTAGTAGGGATATGCCGATTGGAGACCAAATCTTAAATATGTAGTAGTAGGGATATGCCGATTGTAGACCAAATCTTAAATATGTAGTATATGCCGATTGTAGACCAAATCTTAAATATGTAGTAGTAGGGATATGCCGATTGTAGACCAAATTTTAAATATGTAGTAGTAGGGATATGCCGATTGTAGACCAAATCTTAAATATGTAGTAGTAGGGATATGCCGATTGTAGACCAAATCTTAAATATGTAGTAGTAGGGATATGCCGATTGTAGACCAAATCTTAAATATGTAGTAGTAGGGATATGCCGATTGTAGACCAAATCTTAAATATGTAGTAGTAGGGATATGCCGATTGTAGACCAAATCTTAAATATGTAGTAGTAGGGATATGCCGATTGTAGACCAAATCTTAAATATGTAGTAGTAGGGATATGCCGATTGTAGACCAAATCTTAAATATGTAGTAGTAGGGATATGCCGATTGTAGACCAAATCTTAAATATGTAGTAGTAGGGATATGCCGATTGTAGACCAAATCTTAAAAAACTCAATTTGATCTGATAACAAAACAAACTCACATTTATTATTATGTAAAGGGAAAGAAGTGTGCAGTAGACATAAACACCTGATGTGGAAACAAGCCCTCGAGTTAAATATGTAAAGGGAAAGAAGTGTGCAGTAGAAATAAACACCTGATGTGGGAACAAGCCCTCGAGTTAAATATGTAAAGGGAAAGAAGTGTGCAGTAGAAATAAACACCTGATGTGGGAACAAGCCCTCGAGTTAAATATGTAAAGGGAAAGAAGTGTGCAGTAGAAATAAACACCTGATGTGGGAACAAGCCCTCGAGTTAAATATGTAGTAGAAGGGATATGCCGATTGTAGACCAAATCTTAAAAAACTCAATTTGATCTGATAACAAAATAAACTCACATTTATTATTATGTAAAGGGAAAGAAGTGTGCAGTAGAAATAAACACCTGATGTGGGAACAAGCCCTCGAGTTAAATATGTAAAGGGAAAGAAGTGTGCAGTAGAAATAAACACCTGATGTGGGAACAAGCCCTCGAGTTAAATATGTAGTAGTAGGGATATGCCGATTGTAGACCAAATCTTAAATATGTAGTAGTAGGGATATGCCGATTGTAGACCAAATCTTAAATATGTAGTAGTAGGGATATGCCGATTGTAGACCAAATCTTAAATATGTAGTAGTAGGGATATGCCGATTGTAGACCAAATCTTAAATATGTAGTAGTAGGGATATGCCGATTGTAGACCAAATCTTAAATATGTAGTAGTAGGGATATGCCGATTGTAGACCAAATCTTAAATATGTAGTAGTAGGGATATGCCGATTGTAGACCAAATCTTAAATATGTAGTAGTAGAGATATGCCGATTGTAGACCAAATCTTAAATATGTAGTAGTAGGGATATGCCGATTGTAGACCAAATCTTAAATATGTAGTAGTAGGGATATGCCGATTGTAGACCAAATCTTAAATATGTAGTAGTAGGGATATGCCAATTGTAGACCAAATCTTAAATATGTAGTAGTAGGGATATGCCGATTGTAGACCAAATCTTAAAAAACTCAATTTGATCTGATAACAAAACAAACTCACATTTATTATTATGTAAAGGGAAAGAAGTGTGCAGTAGAAATAAACAACTGGTGTGGGAACAAGCCCTCGAGTTAAATATGTAGTAGTAGGGATATGCCGATTGTAGACCAAATCTTAAATATGTAGTAGTAGGGATATGCCGATTGTAGACCAAATCTTAAATATGTAGTAGTAGGGATATGCCGATTGTAGACCAAATCTTAAATATGTAGTAGTAGGGATATGCCGATTGTAGACCAAATCTTAAATATGTAGTAGTAGGGATATGCCGATTGTAGACCAAATCTTAAATATGTAGTAGTAGGGATATGCCGATTGTAGACCAAATCTTAAATATGTAGTAGTAGGGATATGCCGATTGTAGACCAAATCTGAAACATGTAGTAGTAGGGATATGCCGATTGTAGACCAAATCTTAAATATGTAGTAGTAGGGATATGCCGATTGTAGACCAAATCTTAAATATGTAGTAGTAGGGATATGCCGATTGTAGACCAAATCTTAAATATGTAGTAGTAGGGATATGCCGATTGTAGACCAAATCTTAAAAAACTCAATTTGATCTGATAGCAAAACAAACTCACATTTATTATTATGTAAAGGGAAAGAAGTGTGCAGTATAAATAAACACCTGATGTGGGAACAAGCCCTCGAGTTAAATATGTAGTAGTAGGGATATGCCGATTGTAGACCAAATCTTAAATATGTAGTAGTAGGGATATGCCGATTGTAGACCAAATCTTAAATATGTAGTAGTAGGGATATGCCGATTGTAGACCAAATCTTAAATATGTAGTAGTAGGGATATGCCGATTGTAGACCAAATCTTAAATATGTAGTAGTAGGGATATGCCGAT
Organism: Crossaster papposus; assembly: GCA_037893245.1. Lineage (NCBI taxonomy): Eukaryota > Metazoa > Echinodermata > Asteroidea > Velatida > Solasteridae > Crossaster > Crossaster papposus. Next base: position 24,837 of record JBAIAA010001412.1, on the reverse strand, counting down.
TGTAGACCAAATCTTAAATTTGTAGTAGTAGGGATATGCCGATTGTAGACCAAATCTTAAATATGTAGTAGTAGGGATATGCCGATTGTAGACCAAATCTTAAATATGTAGTAGTAGGGATATGCCGATTGTAGACCAAATCTTAAATATGTAGTAGTAGGGATATGCCGATTGTAGACCAAATCTTAAATATGTAGTAGTAGGGATATGCCGATTGTAGACCAAATCTTAAATATGTAGTAGTAGGGATATGCCGATTGTAGACCAAATCTTAAATATGTAGTAGTAGAGATATGCCGATTGTAGACCAAATCTTAAATATGTAGTAGTAGGGATATGCCGATTGTAGACCAAATCTTAAATATGTAGTAGTAGGGATATGCCGATTGTAGACCAAATCTTAAATATGTAGTAGTAGGGATATGCCGATTGTAGACCAAATCTTAAATATGTAGTAGTAGGGATATGCCGATTGTAGACCAAATCTTAAATATGTAGTAGTAGGGATATGCCGATTGTAGACCAAATCTTAAATATGTAGTAGTAGGGATATGCCGATTGTAGACCAAATCTTAAATATGTAGTAGTAGGGATATGCCGATTGTAGACCAAATCTTAAACAACTCAATTTGATCTGATAACAAAACAAACTCACATTTATTATTATGTAAAGGGAAAGAAGTGTGCAGTATAAATAAACACCTGATGTGGGAACAAGCCCTCGAGTTAAATATGTAGTAGTAGGGATATGCCGATTGTAGACCAAATCTTAAATATGTAGTAGTAGGGATATGCCGATTGTAGACCAAATCTTAAATATGTAGTAGTAGGGATATGCCGATTGTAGACCAAATCTTAAATATGTAGTAGTAGGGATATGCCGATTGTAGACCAAATCTTAAATATGTAGTAGTAGGGATATGCCGATTGTAGACCAAATCTTAAATATGTAGTAGTAGGGATATGCCGATTGTAGACCAAATCTTAAATATGTAGTAGTAGGGATATGCCGATCGTAGACCAAATCTTAAATATGTAGTAGTAGGGATATGCCGATTGTAGACCAAATCTTAAATATGTAGTAGTAGGGATATGCCGATTGTAGACCAAAATCTTAAATATGTAGTAGTAGGGATATGCCGATTGTAGACCAAATCTTAAATATGTAGTAGTAGGGATATGCCGATTGTAGACCAAATCTTAAATATGTAGTAGTAGGGATATGCCGATTGTAGACCAAATCTTAAATATGTAGTAGTAGGGATATGCCGATTGTAGACCAAATCTTAAATATGTAGTAGTAGGGATATGCCGATTGTAGACCAAAATCTTAAATATGTAGTAGTAGGGATATGCCGATTGTAGACCAAATCTTAAAAAACTCAATTTGATCTGATAACAAAACAAACTCACATTTATTATTATGTAAAGGGAAAGAAGTGTGCAGTTGAAATAAACACCTGATGTGGGAACAAGCCCTCGAGTTAAATATGTAGTAGTAGGGATATGCCGATTGTAGACCAAATCTTAAATATGTAGTAGTAGGGATATGCCGATTGTAGACCAAATCTTAAATATGTAGTAGTAGGGATATGCCGATTGTAGACCAAATCTTAAATATGTAGTAGTAGGGATATGCCGATTGTAGACCAAATCTTAAAAAACTCAATTTGATCTGATAACAAAACAAACTCACATTTATTATTATGTAAAGGGAAAGAAGTGTGCAGTAGAAATAAACACCTGATGTGGGAACAAGCCCTCGAGTTAAATATGTAGTAGTAGGGATATGCCGATTGTAGACCAAATCTTAAATATGTAGTAGTAGGGATATGCCGATTGTAGACCAAATCTTAAATATGTAGTAGTAGGGATATGCCGATTGTAGACCAAATCTTAAATATGTAGTAGTAGGGATATGCCGATTGTAGACCAAATCTTAAATATGTAGTAGTAGGGATATGCCGATTGTAGACCAAATCTTAAAAAACTCAATTTGATCTGATAACAAAACAAACTCACATTTATTATTATGTAAAGGGAAAGAAGTGTGCAGTAGAAATAAACACCTGATGTGGGAACAAGCCCTCGAGTTAAATATGTAGTAGTAGGGATATGCCGATTGTAGACCAAATCTTAAATATGTAGTAGTAGGGATATGCCGATTGTAGACCAAATCTTAAATATGTAGTAGTAGGGATATGCCGATTGTAGACCAAATCTTAAATATGTAGTAGTAGGGATATGCCGATTGTAGACCAAATCTTAAATATGTAGTAGTAGGGATATGCCGATTGTAGACCAAATCTTAAATATGTAGTAGTAGGGATATGCCGATTGTAGACCAAATCTTAAATATGTAGTAGTAGGGATATGCCGATTGTAGACCAAATCTTAAATATGTAGTAGTAGGGATATGCCGATTGTAGACCAAATCTTAAATATGTAGTAGTAGTAGGGATATGCCGATTGTAGACCAAATCTTAAATATGTAGTAGTAGGGATATGCCGATTGTAGACCAAATCTTAAATATGTAGTAGTAGGGATATGCCGATTGTAGACCAAATCTTAAATATGTAGTAGTAGGGATATGCCGATTGTAGACCAAATCTTAAATATGTAGTAGTAGGGATATGCCGATTGTAGACCAAATCTTAAATATGTAGTAGTAGGGATATGCCGATTGTAGACCAAATCTTAAATATGTAGTAGTAGGGATATGCCGATTGTAGACCAAATCTTAAATATGTAGTAGTAGGGATATGCCGATTGTAGACCAAATCTTAAATATGTAGTAGTAGGGATATGCCGATTGTAGACCAAATCTTAAATATGTAGTAGTAGGGATATGCCGATTGTAGACCAAATCTTAAATATGTAGTAGTAGTAGGGATATGCCGATTGTAGACCAAATCTTAAATATGTAGTAGTAGAGATATGCCGATTGTAGACCAAATCTTAAATATGTAGTAGTAGGGATATGCCGATTGTAGACCAAATCTTAAATATGTAGTAGTAGGGATATGCCGATTGTAGACCAAATCTTAAATATGTAGTAGTAGGGATATGCCGATTGTAGACCAAATCTTAAATATGTAGTAGTAGGGATATGCCGATTGTAGACCAAATCTTAAATATGTAGTAGTAGGGATATGCCGATTGTAGACCAACTCTTAAAAAAACTCAATTTGATCTGATAACAAAACAAACTCACATTTATTATTATGTAAAGGGAAAGAAGTGTGCAGTAGAAATACACACCTGATGTGGGAACAAGCCCTGGAGTTAAATATGTAGTAGTAGGGATATGCCGATTGTAGACCAAATCTTAAATATGTAGTAGTAGGGATATGCCGATTGTAGACCAAATCTTAAATATGTAGTAGAAGGGATATGCCGATTGTAGACCAAATCTTAAATATGTAGTAGTAGGGATATGCCGATTGTAGACCAAATCTTAAATATGTAGTAGTAGGGATATGCCGATTGTAGACCAAATCTTAAATATGTAGTAGAAGGGATATGCCGATTGTAGACCAAATCTTAAATATGTAGTAGTAGGGATATGCCGATTGTAGACCAAATCTTAAATATGTAGTAGTAGGGATATGTCGATTGTAGACCAAATCTTAAATATGTAGTAGTAGGGATATGCCGATTGTAGACCAAATCTTAAATATGTAGTAGTAGGGATATGCCGATTGTAGACCAAATCTTAAAAAACTCAATTTGATCTGATAACAAAACAAACTCACATTTATTATTATGTAAAGGGAAAGCAGTGTGCAGTAGAAATAAACACCTGATGTGGGAACAAGCCCTCGAGTTAAATATGTAGTAGTAGGAATATGCCGGTGGAGACCAAATCTTAAATATGTAGTAGTAGTAGGGATATGCCGATTGTAGACCAAATCTTAAATATGTAGTAGTAGGGATATGCCGATTGTAGACCAAATCTTAAAAAACTCAATTTGATCTGATAACAAAACAAACTCACATTTATTATTATGTAAAGGGAAAGAAGTGTGCAGTAGAAATAAACACCTGATGTGGGAACAAGCCCTCGAGTTAAATATGTAGTAGTAGGGATATGCCGATTGTAGACCAAATCTTAAATATGTAGTAGTAGGGATATGCCGATTGTAGACCAAATCTTAAAAAACTCAATTTGATCTGATAACAAAACAAACTCACATTTATTATTATGTAAAGGGAAAGAAGTGTGCAGTAGAAATAAACACCTGATGTGGGAACAAGCCCTCGAGTTAAATATGTAGTAGTAGGGATATGCCGATTGTAGACCAAATCTTAAATATGTAGTAGTAGGGATATGCCGATTGTAGACCAAATCTTAAATATGTAGTAGTAGGGATATGCCGATTGTAGACCAAATCTTAAATATGTAGTAGTAGGGATATGCCGATTGTAGACCAAATCTTAAAAAACTCAATTTGATCTGATAACAAAACAAACTCACATTTATTAGTATGTAAAGGGAAAGAAGTGTGCAGTAGAAATAAACACCTGATGTGGGAACAAGCCCTCAAGTTAAATATGTAGTAGTAGGGATATGCCGATTGTAGACCAAATCTTAAATATGTAGTAGTAGGGATATGCCGATTGTAGACCAAATCTTAAATATGTAGTAGTAGGGATATGCCGATTGTAGACCAAATCTTAAATATGTAGTAGTAGGGATATGCCGATTGTAGACCAAATCTTAAATATGTAGTAGTAGGGATATGCCGATTGTAGACCAAATCTTAAATATGTAGTAGTAGGGATATGCCGATTGTAGACCAAATCTTAAATATGTAGTAGTAGGGATATGCCGATTGTAGACCAAATCTTAAATATGTAGTAGTAGGGATATGCCGATTGTAGACCAAATCTTAAATATGTAGTAGTAGGGATATGCCGATTGTAGACCAAATCTTAAATATGTAGTAGTAGGGATATGCCGATTGTAGACCAAATCTTAAATATGTAGTAGTAGTATAGGGATATGCCGATTGTAGACCAAATCTTAAATATGTAGTAGTAGGGATATGCCGATTGTAGACCAAATCTTAAATATGTAGTAGTAGGGATATGCCGATTGTAGACCAAATCTTAAATATGTAGTAGTAGGGATATGCCGATTGTAGACCAAATCTTAAATATGTAGTAGTAGGGATATGCCGATTGTAGACCAAATCTTAAAAAACTCAATTTGATCTGATAACAAAACAAACTCACATTTATTAGTATGTAAAGGGAAAGAAGTGTGCAGTAGAAATAAACACCTGATGTGGGAACAAGCCCTCAAGTTAAATATGTAGTAGTAGGGATATGCCGATTGTAGACCAAATCTTAAATATGTAGTAGTAGGGATATGCCGATTGTAGACCAAATCTTAAATATGTAGTAGTAGGGATATGCCGATTGTAGACCAAATCTTAAATATGTAGTAGTAGGGATATGCCGATTGTAGACCAAATCTTAAATATGTAGTAGTAGGGATATGCCGATTGTAGACCAAATCTTAAATATGTAGTAGTAGGGATATGCCGATTGTAGACCAAATCTTAAATATGTAGTAGTAGGGATATGCCGATTGTAGACCAAATCTTAAATATGTAGTAGTAGGGATATGCTGATTGTAGACCAAATCTTAAATATGTAGTAGTAGGGATATGCCGATTGTAGACCAAATCTTAAATATGTAGTAGTAGGGATATGCCGATTGTATACCAAATCTTAAATATGTAGTAGTAGTAGGGATATGCCGATTGTAGACCAAATCTTAAATATGTAGTAGTAGGGATATGCCGATTGTAGACCAAATCTTAAATATGTAGTAGTAGGGATATGCCGATTGTAGACCAAATCTTAAATATGTAGTAGTAGGGATATGCCGATTGTAGACCAAATCTTAAATATGTAGTAGTAGGGATATGCCGATTGTAGACCAAATCTTAAATATGTAGTAGTAGGGATATGCCGATTGTAGACCAAATCTTGAATATGTAGTAGTAGTATAGGGATATGCCGATTGTAGACCAAATCTTAAATATGTAGTAGTAGGGATATGCCGATTGTAGACCAAATCTTAAATATGTAGTAGTAGTAGGGATATGCCGATTGTAGACCAAATCTTAAATATGTAGTAGTAGGGATATGCCGATTGTAGACCAAATCTTAAATATGTAGTAGTAGGGATATGCCGATTGTAGACCAAATCTTAAATATGTAGTAGTAGGGATATGCCGATTGTAGACCAAATCTTAAATATGTAGTAGTAGGGATATGCCGATTGTAGACCAAATCTTAAATATGTAGTAGTAGGGATATGCTGATTGTAGACCAAATCTTAAATATGTAGTAGTAGGGATATGCCGATTGTAGACCAAATCTTAAATATGTAGTAGTAGGGATATGCCGATTGTAGACCAAATCTTAAATATGTAGTAGTAGTAGGGATATGCCGATTGTAGACCAAATCTTAAATATGTAGTAGTAGGGATATGCCGATTGTAGACCAAATCTTAAATATGTAGTAGTAGGGATATGCCGATTGTAGACCAAATCTTAAATATGTAGTAGTAGGGATATGCCGATTGTAGACCAAATCTTAAATATGTAGTAGTACGGATATGCCGATTGTAGACCAAATCTTAAATATGCAGTAGTAGGGATATGCCGATTGTAGACCAAATCTTAAATATGTAGTAGTAGGGATATGCCGATTGTAGACCAAATCTTAAATATGTAGTAGTAGGGATATGTCGATTGTAGACCAAATCTTAAATATGTAGTAGTAGGGATATGCCGATTGTAGACCAAATCTTAAATATGTAGTAGTAGGGATATGCCGATTGTAGACAAAATCTTAAATATGTAGTAGTAGGGATATGCCGATTGTAGACCAAATCTTAAATATGTAGTAGTAGGGATATGCCGATTGTAGACCAAATCTTAAAAAACTCAATTTGATCTGATAACAAAACAAACTCACATTTATTAATATGTAAAGGGAAAGAAGTGTGCAGTAGAAATAAACACCTGATGTGGGAACAAGCCCTCGAGTTAAATATGTAGTAGTAGGGATATGCCGATTGTAGACCAAATCTTAAATATGTAGTAGTAGGGATATGCCGATTGTAGACCAAATCTTAAATATGTAGTAGTAGGGATATGCCGATTGTAGACCAAATCTTAAATATGTAGTAGTAGGGATATGCCGATTGTAGACCAACTCTTAAAAAAACTCAATTTGATCTGATAACAAAACAAACTCACATTTATTATTATGTAAAGGGAAAGAAGTGTGCAGTAGAAATACACACCTGATGTGGGAACAAGCCCTGGAGTTAAATATGTAGTAGTAGGGATATGCCGATTGTAGACCAAATCTTAAATTTGTAGTAGTAGGGATATGCCGATTGTAGACCAAATCTTAAATATGTAGTAGAAGGGATATGCCGATTGTAGACCAAATCTTAAATATGTAGTAGTAGGGATATGCCGATTGTAGACCAAATCTTAAATATGTAGTAGTAGGGATATGCCGATTGTAGACCAAATCTTAAATATGTAGTAGAAGGGATATGCCGATTGTAGACCAAATCTTAAATATGTAGTAGTAGGGATATGCCGATTGTAGACCAAATCTTAAATATGTAGTAGTAGGGATATGCCGATTGTAGACCAAATCTTAAATATGTAGTAGTAGGGATATGCCGATTGTAGACCAAATCTTAAAAAACTCAATTTGATCTGATAACAAAACAAACTCACATTTATTATTATGTAAAGGGAAAGCAGTGTGCAGTAGAAATAAACACCTGATGTGGGAACAAGCCCTCGAGTTAAATATGTAGTAGTAGGAATATGCCGGTGGAGACCAAATCTTAAATATGTAGTAGTAGTAGGGATATGCCGATTGTAGACCAAATCTTAAATATGTAGTAGTAGGGATATGCCGATTGTAGACCAAATCTTAAAAAACTCAATTTGATCTGATAACAAAACAAACTCACATTTATTATTATGTAAAGGGAAAGAAGTGTGCAGTAGAAATAAACACCTGATGTGGGAACAAGCCCTCGAGTTAAATATGTAGTAGTAGGGATATGCCGATTGTAGACCAAATCTTAAATATGTAGTAGTAGGGATATGCCGATTGTAGACCAAATCTTAAAAAACTCAATTTGATCTGATAACAAAACAAACTCACATTTATTATTATGTAAAGGGAAAGAAGTGTGCAGTAGAAATAAACACCTGATGTGGGAACAAGCCCTCGAGTTAAATATGTAGTAGTAGGGATATGCCGATTGTAGACCAAATCTTAAATATGTAGTAGTAGGGATATGCCGATTGTAGACCAAATCTTAAATATGTAGTAGTAGGGATATGCCGATTGTAGACCAAATCTTAAATATGTAGTAGTAGGGATATGCCGATTGTAGACCAAATCTTAAAAAACTCAATTTGATCTGATAACAAAACAAACTCACATTTATTAGTATGTAAAGGGAAAGAAGTGTGCAGTAGAAATAAACACCTGATGTGGGAACAAGCCCTCAAGTTAAATATGTAGTAGTAGGGATATGCCGATTGTAGACCAAATCTTAAATATGTAGTAGTAGGGATATGCCGATTGTAGACCAAATCTTAAATATGTAGTAGTAGGGATATGCCGATTGTAGACCAAATCTTAAATATGTAGTAGTAGGGATATGCCGATTGTAGACCAAATCTTAAATATGTAGTAGTAGGGATATGCCGATTGTAGACCAAATCTTAAATATGTAGTAGTAGGGATATGCCGATTGTAGACCAAATCTTAAATATGTAGTAGTAGGGATATGCCGATTGTAGACCAAATCTTAAATATGTAGTAGTAGGGATATGCTGATTGTAGACCAAATCTTAAATATGTAGTAGTAGGGATATGCCGATTGTAGACCAAATCTTAAATATGTAGTAGTAGGGATATGCCGATTGTAGACCAAATCTTAAATATGTAGTAGTAGGGATATGCCGATTGTAGACCAAATCTTAAATATGTAGTAGTAGGGATATGCCGATTGTAGACCAAATCTTAAATATGTAGTAGTAGGGATATGCCGATTGTAGACCAAATCTTAAATATGTAGTAGTAGGGATATGCCGATTGTAGACCAAATCTTAAAAAACTCAATTTGATCTGATAACAAAACAAACTCACATTTATTATTATGTAAAGGGAAAGAAGTGTGCAGTAGAAATAAACACCTGATGTGGGAACAAGCCCTCGAGTTAAATATGTAGTAGTAGGGATATGCCGATTGTAGACCAAATCTTAAATATGTAGTAGTAGGGATATGCCGATTGTAGACCAAATCTTAAATATGTAGTAGTAGGGATATGCCGATTGTAGACCAAATCTTAAATATGTAGTAGTAGGGATATGCCGATTGTAGACCAAATCTTAAATATGTAGTAGTAGGGATATGCCGATTGTAGAACAAATCTTAAAAAACTCAATTTGATATGATAACAAAACAAACTCACATTTATTAGTATGTAAAGGGAAAGAAGTGTGCAGTAGAAATAAACACCTGATGTGGGAACAAGCCCTCAAGTTAAATATGTAGTAGTAGGGATATGCCGATTGTAGACCAAATCTTAAATATGTAGTAGTAGGGATATGCCGATTGTAGACCAAATCTTAAATATGTAGTAGTAGGGATATGCCGATTGTAGACCAAATCTTAAATATGTAGTAGTAGGGATATGCCGATTGTAGACCAAATCTTAAATATGTAGTAGTAGGGATATGCCGATTGTAGACCAAATCTTAAATATGTAGTAGTAGGGATATGCCGATTGTAGACCAAATCTTAAATATGTAGTAGTAGGGATATGCTGATTGTAGACCAAATCTTAAATATGTAGTAGTAGGGATATGCCGATTGTAGACCAAATCTGAAATATGTAGTAGTAGGGATATGCCGATTGTAGACCAAATCTTAAATATGTAGTAGTAGGGATATGCCGATTGTAGACCAAATCTTAAATATGTAGTAGTAGGGATATGCCGATTGTAGACCAAATCTTAAATATGTAGTAGTAGGGATATGCCGATTGTAGACCAAATCTTAAATATGTAGTAGTAGGGATATGCCGATTGTAGACCAAATCTTAAAAAACTCAATTTGATCTGATAACAAAACAAACTCACATTTATTATTATGTAAAGGGAAAGAAGTGTGCAGTAGAAATAAACACCTGATGTGGGAACAAGCCCTCGAGTTAAATATGTAGTAGTAGGGATATGCCGATTGTAGACCAAATCTTAAATATGTAGTAGTAGGGATATGCCGATTGTAGACCAAATCTTAAATATGTAGTAGTAGGGATATGCCGATTGTAGACCAAATCTTAAATATGTAGTAGTAGGGATATGCCGATTGTAGACCAAATCTTAAAAAACTCAATTTGATCTGATAACAAAACAAACTCACAGTTATTATTATGTAAAGGGAAAGAAGTGTGCAGTAGAAATAAACACCTGATGTGGGAACAAGCCCTCGAGTTAAATATGTAGTAGTAGGGATATGCCGATTGTAGACCAAATCTTAAATATGTAGTAGTAGGGATATGCCGATTGTAGACCAAATCTTAAATATGTAGTAGAAGGGATATGCCGATTGTAGACCAAATCTTAAAAATGTAGTAGTAGGGATATGCCGATTGTAGACCAAATCTTAAATATGTAGTAGTAGGGATATGCCGATTGTAGACCAAATCTTAAATATGTAGTAGTAGGGATATGCCGATTGTAGACCAAATCTTAAATATGTAGTAGTAGGGATATGCCGATTGTAGACCAAATTGTAAATATGTAGTAGTAGGGATATGCCGATTGTAGACCAAATCTTAAATATGTAGTAGTAGGGATATGCCGATTGTAGACCAAATCTTAAAAAAACTCAATTTGATCTGATAACAAAACAAACTCACATGTATTATTATGTAAAGGGAAAGAAGTGTGCAGTAGAAAGAAAACACCTGATGTGGAAACAAGCCCTCGAGTTAAATATGTAGTAGTAGGGATATGCCGATTGTAGACCAAATCTTAAATATATAGTAGTAGGGATATGCCGATTGTAGACCAAATCTTAAATATGTAGTAGAAGGGATATGCCGATTGTAGACCAAATCTTAAATATGTAGTAGTAGGGATATGCCGATTGTAGACCAAATCTTAAATATGTAGTAGTAGGGATATGCCGATTGTAGACCAAATCTTAAATATGTAGTAGTAGGGATATGCCGATTGTAGACCAAATCTTAAATATGTAGTAGTAGGGATATGCCGATTGTAGACCAAATCTTAAATATGTAGTAGTAGGGATATGCCGATTGTAGACCAAATCTTAAAAAACTCAATTTGATCTGATAACAAAACAAACTCACATTTATTATTATGTAAAGGGAAAGAAGTGTGCAGTAGAAATAAACACCTGATGTGGGAACAAGCCCTCGAGTTAAATATGTAGTAGTAGGGATATGCCGGTGGAGACCAAATCTTAAATATGTAGTAGTAGGGATATGCCGATTGTAGACCAAATCTTAAATATGTAGTAGTAGGGATATGCCGATTGTAGACCAAATCTTAAAAAACTCAATTTGATCTGATAACAAAACAAACTCACATTTATTATTATGTAAAGGGAAAGAAGTGTGCAGTAGAAATAAACACCTGATGTGGGAACAAGCCCTCGAGTTAAATATGTAGTAGTAGGGATATGCCGATTGTAGACCAAATCTTAAATATGTAGTAGTAGGGATATGCCGATTGTAGACCAAATCTTAAATATGTAGTAGTAGGGATATGCCGATTGTAGACCAAATCTTAAATATGTAGTAGTAGGGATATGCCGATTGTAGACCAAATCTTAAAAAACTCAATTTGATCTGATAACAAAACAAACTCACATTTATTATTATGTAAAGGGAAAGAAGTGTGCAGTAGAAATAAACACCTGATGTGGGAACAAGCCCTCGAGTTAAATATGTAGTAGTAGGGTTATGCCGATTGTAGACCAAATCTTAAATATGTAGTAGTAGGGATATGCCGATTGTAGACCAAATCTTAAATATGTAGTAGTAGTAGGGATATGCCGATTGTAGACCAAATCTTAAATTTGTAGTAGTAGGGATATGCCGATTGTAGACCAAATCTTATACCCCAGTCACAATTAAAGCGGAGCCCGGGCGGCGTGTGCGATTTCTAGGCATCGGCCGGCGTGTAGAGGTCGGCGAAAGATCGTGCGATATGGCGGTCACAGTCACAATTAAAAGTGCCCCGTACGCTGCCATGACGGGGCCCGGGGGGTCGCCGACCGGCGATCGGCCGACTTTCTTGGAAATGGGGTCGAATTATTGGCCCGTTTATCGGCCGGTGTCTGGCAGGCACTCGTCCGGTGCCCTGCTTATGTCCTTGCGATACCCCTGCGGTATCCGGCAGGGTGCCAACCAATTCGTACAGGTCGTACGGCGGCCGGACGGGCATCTGTAGTGTGCCTGTCGAGTGGCTAGCGATCAACGGCCGGCGGCAGAAGCTCTCCTCTGACCTTCTTAATGGCCCTGTCACACTAGAACGTTTTAGGCCAACGCGTGAGTAGCGCGTTAAAAATAGTTGATATGCTGGCAAACGCTGAACTTCCACAGAAAAAGTCAAGTTGAACCGTGATTTCAGCGTGTTCATAACGCGTTAATAACGGGTTCATAGCGTTCGCCAGCGCGTGAATAACGCGTTAGTAACGCGCTCGACGACTGATGAACGACAGCCCAGCGCGTGAGTAGCGCGGTCCAACGAGCGCCAGCGTACGGCAACGAACACATGATTAGTTGTACAAAAAAGATGACGCGCTACTACAGTAATGGCCCTGTCACACCAGAACGTTTTAGGCCAACGTGTTGAAATTTCGGCAACACGCGGGTAAACGCTGACCAGCGCTAGGCCAGTGTTCGCTACGCGCTGAGCGCGTTACCCACACGCTGGAACACGCTGTCACACGCTGAGACAAAAATACGTTTTTCAACATACCTAAAGAAATTGAGCGTTTGCCAGCGTGTGACTGCACATGCTAGCGGCGCGCAAGAAGGCCGTTATTTACGCGTCGAACGCGCTAGACGATCGTTACCAACCCACTACTCTCACGCTGGCGACCCGCTGCCGTATTTTTTATATAAATCAATGATGCGTTCATTACACGCTGAGCGCGTTCCTCACACGCTACTTACGCGCCGGCATACGCTATGAACCCGTTATCAACCTGTATGAACACGCTGAAATCACGGTTCCACTTGACTTTTTCTGTGAAATTTCAGCAATTGCCAGCGTATCAACTATTTTTAACGCGCTACTCATGCATTGGCATAAAACGTCCTGGTGTGGCAGGGCCATAACCAGCGTGTCGCAAGCGTACGCCGGCGTACGCCAGCGTGTGAGTAGCGGGTTGATAACGATCGCCTAGCGTGTTCGACGCGTGAGTAACGAATCTAAAACGCGCCGCCAGCGTGTGCAGTCACACGCTGGAAAACGCTGGAAATTGTAGCTATTTTGAAGACAAAAAAATTCCTCAGCGTATGACAGCGTGTCCCAGCGTGTGAGTAACGCGCTCATCGTGTTGCTAACGCTGGCCTAGCGTTGGTTAGCGTTTGTCAGCGTGTTGTCAAAATTACAACACGCTACTCACGCGTTGGCCTAAAATGTTCTGGTGTGTAGGTCGCCCGGTTGAGGGAGAGGTTGGCGTTTGCACGCTATACCGCTACAACCTGGTTCTTGTTGCATTGGTGGCTAAAGAAGAGATGTAGTACTTGCACTATGAAACTTGTGTAATAAACTGTGTGTAGATGTAGATGAGCCGCTTTTGTTACCCTGCGAGCCCCGGCCGATGCATGACCGATTTCAGGCTGGGCGCCGGCAGGGCGCCGTCTGGCCCCCGGCCGATTTTCAGCCAGGCACCGCCAAGTCGGCCGGACGCCTGGCGGGACCCGGCCGGCGTGTGGGCGGCGCCTGGCCGATATATTGATTGTCTGGGTTGTCCAAAATTTGGCTCGGCGCCCGCCCGACGTGTGCGATGCCCTGCCGGACATCGGCTAGGCATCGACCGATTTATTGGCAATCAGTTTGCGATGCGAAACGCCGCACCAGGTTTTAAGTCCGAGTTAAAAGTAACTCGATGCCCACCCGATGCCAAAAAATGACCCGGCAGCCGCAAGGAGTCCCATGGGGCCCCTGCCGAAAATACCTAGAAATCCGCCGCAAACTAATCGCAAACCCATCGCAAGCCAATTGTGACTGGGGTATTAAATATGTAGTAGTAGGGATATGCCGATTGTAGACCAAATCTTAAATATGTAGTAGTAGGGATATGCCGATTGTAGACCAAATCTTAAATATGTAGTAGTAGGGATATGCCGATTGTAGACCAAATCTAAAAAAACTCAATTTGATCTGATAACAAAACAAACTCACATTTATTATTATGTAAAGGGAAAGAAGTGTGCAGTTGAAATAAACACCTGATGTGGGAACAAGCCCTCGAGTTAAATATGTAAAGGGAAAGAAGTGTGCAGTATAAATAAACACCTGATGTGGGAACAAGCCCTCGAGTTAAATATGTAGTAGTAGGGATATGCCGATTGTAGACCAAATCTTAAATATGTAGTAGTAGGGATATGCCGATTGTAGACCAAATCTTAAATATGTAGTAGTAGGGATATGCCGATTGTAGACCAAATCTTAAATATGTAGTAGTAGGGATATGCCGATTGTAGACCAAATCTTAAATATGTAGTAGTAGGGATATGCCGATTGTAGACCAAATCTTAAATATGTAGTAGTAGGGATATGCCGATTGTAGACCAAATCTTAAATATGTAGTAGTAGGGATATGCCGAGTGTAGACCAAATCTTAAATATGTAGTAGTAGGGATATGCCGATTGTAGACCAAATCTTAAATATGTAGTAGTAGGGATATGCCGATTGTAGACCAAATCTTAAATATGTAGTAGTAGGGATATGCCGATTGTAGACCAAATCTTAAATATATAGTAGTAGTAGGGATATGCCGATTGTAGACCAAATCTTAAATATGTAGTAGTAGGGATATGCCGATTGTAGACCAAATCTTAAATATGTAGTAGTAGGGATATGCCGATTGTAGACCAAATCTTAAATATGTAGTAGTAGGGATATGCCGATTGTAGACCAAATCTTAAATATGTAGTAGTAGGGATATGCCGATTGTAGACCAAATCTTAAATATGTAGTAGTAGGGATATGCCGATTGTAGACCAAATCTTAAATATGTAGTAGTAGGGATATGCCGATTGTAGACCAAATCTTAAATATGTAGTAGTAGGGATATGCCGATTGTAGACCAAATCTTAAATATGTAGTAGTAGGGATATGCCGATTGTAGACCAAATCTTAAATATGTAGTAGTAGGGATATGCCGATTGTAGACCAAATCTTAAATATGTAGTAGTAGGGATATGCCGATTGTAGACCAAATCTTAAATATGTAGTAGTAGGGATATGCCGATTGTAGACCAAATCTTAAATATGTAGTAGTAGGGATATGCCGATTGTAGACCAAATCTTAAATATGTAGTAGTAGGGATATGCCGATTGTAGACCAAATCTTAAATATGTAGTAGTAGGTATATGCCGATTGTAGACCAAATATTAAATATGTAGTAGTAGGGATATGCCGATTGTAGACCAAATCTTAAATATGTAGTAGTAGGGATATGCCGATTGTAGACCAAATCTTAAATATGTAGTAGTAGGGATATGCCGATTGTAGACCAAATCTTAAATATGTAGTAGTAGGGATATGCCGATTGTAGACCAAATCTTAAATATGTAGTAGTAGGGATATGCCGATTGTAGACCAAATCTTAAATATGTAGTAGTAGGGATATGCCGATTGTAGACCAAATCTTAAATATGTAGTAGTAGGGATATGCCGATTGTAGACCAAATCTTAAATATGTAGTAGTAGGGATATGCCGATTGTAGACCAAATCTTAAATATGTAGTAGTAGGGATATGCCGATTGTAGACCAAATCTTAAATATGTAGTAGTAGGGATATGCCGATTGTAGACCAAATCTTAAATATGTAGTAGTAGGGATATGCCGATTGTAGACCAAATCTTAAAAAACTCAATTTGATCTGATAACAAAACAAACTCACATTTATTATTATGTAAAGGGAAAGAAGTGTGCAGTAGAAATAAACACCTGATGTGGGAACAAGCCCTCGAGTTAAATATGTAAAGGGAAATAAGTGTGCAGTATAAATAAACACCTGATGTGGGAACAAGCCCTCGAGTTAAATATGTAGTAGTAGGGATATGCCGATTGTAGACCAAATCTTAAATATGTAGTAGTAGGGATATGCCGATTGTAGACCAAATCTTAAATATGTAGTAGTAGGGATATGCCGATTGTAGACCAAATCTTAAATATGTAGTAGTAGGGATATGCCGATTGTAGACCAAATCTTAAATATGTAGTAGTAGGGATATGCCGATTGTAGACCAAATCTTAAATATGTAGTAGTAGGGATATGCCGATTGTAGACCAAATCTTAAATATGTAGTAGTAGGGATATACCGATTGTAGACCAAATCTTAAATATGTAGTAGTAGGGATATGCCGATTGTAGACCAAATCTTAAATATGTAGTAGTAGGGATATGCCGATTGTAGACCAAATCTTAAATATGTAGTAGTAGGGATATGCCGAGTGTAGACCAAATATTAAATATGTAGTAGTAGGGATATGCCGATTGTAGACCAAATCTTAAATATGTAGTAGTAGGGATATGCCGATTGTAGACCAAATCTTAAATATGTAGTAGTAGGGATATGCCGATTGTAGACCAAATCTTAAATATGTAGTAGTAGGGATATGCCGATTGTAGACCAAATCTTAAATATGTAGTAGTAGGGATATGCCGATTGTATACCAAATCTTAAATATGTAGTAGTAGGGATATGCCGATTGTAGACCAAATCTTAAATATGTAGTAGTAGGGATATGCCGATTGTAGACCAAATCTTAAATATGTAGTAGTAGGGATATGCCGATTGTAGACCAAATCTTAAATATGTAGTAGTAGGGATATGCCGATTGTAGACCAAATCTTAAATATGTAGTAGTAGGGATATGCCGATTGTAGACCAAATCTTAAATATGTAGTAGTAGTAGGGATATGCCGATTGTAGACCAAATCTTAAATATGTAATAGTAGGGATATGCCGATTGTAGACCAAATCTTAAATATGTAGTAGTAGGGATATGCCGATTGTAGACCAAATCTTAAATATGTAGTAGTAGGGATATGCCGATTGTAGACCAAATCTTAAATATGTAGTAGTGGGGATATGCCGATTGTAGACCAAATCTTAAATATGTAGTAGTAGGGATATGCCGATTGTAGACCAAATCTTAAATATGTAGTAGTAGGGATATGCCGATTGTAGACCAAATCTTAAATATGTAGTAGTAGGGATATGCCGATTGTAGACCAAATCTTAAATATGTAGTAGTAGGGATATGCCGATTGTACACCAAATCTTAAATATGTAGTAGTAGGGATATGCCGATTGTAGACCAAATCTTAAATATGTAGTAGTAGGGATATGCCGATTGTAGACCAAATCTTAAATATGTAGTAGTAGGGATATGCCGATTGTAGACCAAATCTTAAATATGTAGTAGTAGGGATATGCCGATTGTAAACCAAATCTTAAATATGTAGTAGTAGGGATATGCCGATTGTAGACCAAATCTTAAATATGTAGTAGTAGGGATATGCCGATTGTAGACCAAATCTTAAATATGTAGTAGTAGGGATATGCCGATTGTAGACCAAATCTTAAATATGTAGTAGTAGGGATATGCCGATTGTAGACCAAATCTTAAATATGTAGTAGTAGGGATATGCCGATTGTAGACCAAATCTTAAATATGTAGTAGTAGGGATATGCCGATTGTAAACCAAATCTTAAATATGTAATAGTAGGGATATGCCGATTGTAGACCAAATCTTAAATATGTAGTAGTAGGGATATGCCGATTGTAGACCAAATCTTAAATATGTAGTAGTAGGGATATGCCGATTGTAGACCAAATCTTAAATATGTAGTAGTAGGTATATGCCGATTGTAGACCAAATCTTAAATATGTAGTAGTAGGGATATGCCGATTGTAGACCAAATCTTAAATATGTAGTAGTAGGGATATGCCGATTGTAGACCAAATCTTAAATATGTAGTAGTAGTAGGGATATGCCGATTGTAGACCAAATCTTAAATATGTAGTAGTATGGATATGCCGATTGTAGACCAAATCTTAAATATGTAGTAGTAGGGATATGCCGATTGTAGACCAAATCTTAAATATGTAGTAGTAGGGATATGCCGATTGTAGACAAATCTTAAATATGTAGTAGTAGGGATATGCCGATTGTAGACCAAATCTTAAATATGTAGTAGTAGGGATATGCCGATTGTAGACCAAATCTTAAATATGTAGTAGTAGGGATATGCCGATTGTAGACCAAATCTTAAATATGTAGTAGTAGGGATATGCCGATTGTAGACCAAATCTTAAATATGTAGTAGTAGGGATATGCCGATTGTAGACCAAATCTTAAATATGTAGTAGTAGGGATATGCCGATTGTAGACGAAATCTTAAATATGTAGTAGTAGGGATATGCCGATTGTAGACCAAATCTTAAATATGTAGTAGTAGGGATATGCCGATTGTAGACCAAATCTTAAATATGTAGTAGTAGGGATATGCCGATTGTAGACCACATCTTAAATATGTAGTAGTAGTAGGGATATGCCGATTGTAGACCAAATCTTAAATATGTAGTAGTAGGGATATGCCGATTGTAGACCAAATCTTAAATATGTAGTAGTAGGGATATGCCGATTGTAGACCAAATCTTAAATATGTAGTAGTAGGGATATGCCGATTGTAGACCAAATCTTAAATATGTAGTAGAAGGGATATGCCGATTGTAGACCAAATCTTAAATATGTAGTAGTAGGGATATGCCGATTGTAGACCAAATCTTAAATATGTAGTAGTAGCAGGGATATGCCGATTGTAGACCAAATCTTAAATATGTAGTAGTAGGGATATGCCGATTGTAGACCAAATCTTAAATATGTAGTAGTAGGGATATGCCGATTGTAGACCAAATCTTAAATATGTAGTAGTAGGGATATGCCGATTGTAGACCAAATCTTAAATATGTAGTAGTAGGGATATGCCGATTGTAGACCAAATCTTAAATATGTAGTAGTAGGGATATGCCGATTGTAGACCAAATCTTAAATATGTAGTAGTAGGGATATGCCGATTGTAGACCAAATCTTAAATATGTAGTAGTAGGGATATGCCGATTGTAGACCAAATCTTAAATATGTAGTAGTAGGGATATGCCGATTGTAGACCAAATCTTAAATATGTAGTAGTAGGGATATGCCGATTGTAGACCAAATCTTAAATATGTAGTAGTAGGGATATGCCGATTGTAGACCAAATCTTAAATATGTAGTAGTAGGGATATGCAGATGGTAGACCAAATCTTAAATATGTAGTAGTAGGGATATGCCGATTGTAGACCAAATCTTAAATATGTAGTAGTAGGGATATGCCGATTGTAGACCAAATCTTAAATATGTAGTAGTAGGGATATGCCGATTGTAGACCAAATCTTAAATATGTAGTAGTAGGGATATGCCGATTGTAGACCAAATCTTAAATATGTAGTAGTAGGAATATGCCGATTGTAGACCAAATCTTAAATATGTAGTAGTAGGGATATGCCGATTGTAGACCAAATCTTAAATATGTAGTAGTAGGGATATGCCGATTGTAGACCAAATCTTAAATATGTAGTAGTAGGGATATGCCGATTGTAGACCAAATCTTAAATATGTAGTAGTGGGGATATGCCGATTGTAGACCAAATCTTAAATATGTAGTAGTGGGGATATGCCGATTGTAGACCAAATCTTAAATATGTAGTAGTAGGGATATGCCGATTGTAGACCAAATCTTAAATATGTAGTAGTAGGGATATGCCGATTGTAGACCAAATCTTAAATATGTAGTAGTAGGGATATGCCGATTGTAGACCAAATCTTAAATATGTAGTAGTAGGGATATGCCGATTGTAGACCAAATCTTAAATATGTAGTAGTAGGGATATGCCGAGTGTAGACCAAATCTTAAATATGTAGTAGTAGGGATATGCCGATTGTAGACCAAATCTTAAATATGTAGTAGTAGGGATATGCCGATTGTAGACCAAATCTTAAATATGTAGTAGTAGGGATATGCCGATTGTAGACCAAATCTTAAATATATAGTAGTAGTAGGGATATGCCGATTGTAGACCAAATCTTAAATATGTAGTAGTAGGGATATGCCGATTGTAGACCAAATCTTAAATATCTAGTAGTAGGGATATGCCGATTGTAGACCAAATCTTAAATATGTAGTAGTAGGGATATGCCGATTGTAGACCAAATCTTAAATATGTAGTAGTAGGGATATGCCGATTGTAGACCAAATCTTAAATATGTAGTAGTAGGGATATGCCGATTGTAGACCAAATCTTAAATATGTAGTAGTAGGGATATGCCGATTGTAGACCAAATCTTAAATATGTAGTAGTAGGGATATGCCGATTGTAGACCAAATCTTAAATATGTAGTAGTAGGGATATGCCGATTGTAGACCAAATCTTAAATATGTAGTAGTAGGGATATGCTGATTGTAGACCAAATCTTAAATATGTAGTAGTAGGGATATGCCGATTGTAGACCAAATCTTAAATATATAGTAGTAGTAGGGATATGCCGATTGTAGACCAAATCTTAAATATGTAGTAGTAGGGATATGCCGATTGTAGACCAAATCTTAAATATGTAGTAGTAGGGATATGCCGATTGTAGACCAAATCTTAAATATGTAGTAGTAGGGATATGCCGATTGTAGACCAAATCTTAAATATGTAGTAGTAGGGATATGCCGATTGTAGACCAAATCTTAAATATGTAGTAGTAGGGATATGCCGATTGTAGACCAAATCTTAAATATGTAGTAGTAGGGATATGCCGATTGTAGACCAAATCTTAAATATGTAGTAGTAGGGATATGCCGATTGTAGACCAAATCTTAAATATGTAGTAGTAGGGATATGCCGATTGTAGACCAAATCTTAAATATGTAGTAGTAGGGATATGCCGATTGTAGACCAAATCTTAAATATGTAGTAGTAGGGATATGCCGATTGTAGACCAAATCTTAAATATGTAGTAGTAGGGATATGCCGATTGTAGACCAAATCTTAAATATGTAGTAGTAGGGATATGCCGATTGTAGACCAAATCTTAAATATGTAGTAGTAGGGATATGCCGATTGTAGACCAAATCTTAAATATGTAGTAGTAGGTATATGCCGATTGTAGACCAAATATTAAATATGTAGTAGTAGGGATATGCCGATTGTAGACCAAATCTTAAATATGTAGTAGTAGGGATATGCCGATTGTAGACCAAATCTTAAATATGTAGTAGTAGGGATATGCCGATTGTAGACCAAATCTTAAATATGTAGTAGTAGGGATATGCCGATTGTAGACCAAATCTTAAATATGTAGTAGTAGGGATATGCCGATTGTAGACCAAATCTTAAATATGTAGTAGTAGGGATATGCCGATTGTAGACCAAATCTTAAATATGTAGTAGTAGGGATATGCCGATTGTAGACCAAATCTTAAATATGTAGTAGTAGGGATATGCCGATTGTAGACCAAATCTTAAATATGTAGTAGTAGGGATATGCCGATTGTAGACCAAATCTTAAATATGTAGTAGTAGGGATATGCCGATTGTAGACCAAATCTTAAATATGTAGTAGTAGGGATATGCCGATTGTAGACCAAATCTTAAAAAACTCAATTTGATCTGATAACAAAACAAACTCACATTTATTATTATGTAAAGGGAAAGAAGTGTGCAGTAGAAATAAACACCTGATGTGGGAACAAGCCCTCGAGTTAAATATGTAAAGGGAAATAAGTGTGCAGTATAAATAAACACCTGATGTGGGAACAAGCCCTCGAGTTAAATATGTAGTAGTAGGGATATGCCGATTGTAGACCAAATCTTAAATATGTAGTAGTAGGGATATGCCGATTGTAGACCAAATCTTAAATATGTAGTAGTAGGGATATGCCGATTGTAGACCAAATCTTAAATATGTAGTAGTAGGGATATGCCGATTGTAGACCAAATCTTAAATATGTAGTAGTAGGGATATGCCGATTGTAGACCAAATCTTAAATATGTAGTAGTAGGGATATGCCGATTGTAGACCAAATCTTAAATATGTAGTAGTAGGGATATACCGATTGTAGACCAAATCTTAAATATGTAGTAGTAGGGATATGCCGATTGTAGACCAAATCTTAAATATGTAGTAGTAGGGATATGCCGATTGTAGACCAAATCTTAAATATGTAGTAGTAGGGATATGCCGAGTGTAGACCAAATCTTAAATATGTAGTAGTAGGGATATGCCGATTGTAGACCAAATCTTAAATATGTAGTAGTAGGGATATGCCGATTGTAGACCAAATCTTAAATATGTAGTAGTAGGGATATGCCGATTGTAGACCAAATCTTAAATATGTAGTAGTAGGGATATGCCGATTGTAGACCAAATCTTAAATATGTAGTAGTAGGGATATGCCGATTGTATACCAAATCTTAAATATGTAGTAGTAGGGATATGCCGATTGTAGACCAAATCTTAAATATGTAGTAGTAGGGATATGCCGATTGTAGACCAAATCTTAAATATGTAGTAGTAGGGATATGCCGATTGTAGACCAAATCTTAAATATGTAGTAGTAGGGATATGCCGATTGTAGACCAAATCTTAAATATGTAGTAGTAGGGATATGCCGATTGTAGACCAAATCTTAAATATGTAGTAGTAGGGATATGCCGATTGTAGACCAAATCTTAAATATGTAATAGTAGGGATATGCCGATTGTAGACCAAATCTTAAATATGTAGTAGTAGGGATATGCCGATTGTAGACCAAATCTTAAATATGTAGTAGTAGGGATATGCCGATTGTAGACCAAATCTTAAATATGTAGTAGTGGGGATATGCCGATTGTAGACCAAATCTTAAATATGTAGTAGTAGGGATATGCCGATTGTAGACCAAATCTTAAATATGTAGTAGTAGGGATATGCCGATTGTAGACCAAATCTTAAATATGTAGTAGTAGGGATATGCCGATTGTAGACCAAATCTTAAATATGTAGTAGTAGGGATATGCCGATTGTACACCAAATCTTAAATATGTAGTAGTAGGGATATGCCGATTGTAGACCAAATCTTAAATATGTAGTAGTAGGGATATGCCGATTGTAGACCAAATCTTAAATATGTAGTAGTAGGGATATGCCGATTGTAGACCAAATCTTAAATATGTAGTAGTAGGGATATGCCGATTGTAAACCAAATCTTAAATATGTAGTAGTAGGGATATGCCGATTGTAGACCAAATCTTAAATATGTAGTAGTAGGGATATGCCGATTGTAGACCAAATCTTAAATATGTAGTAGTAGGGATATGCCGATTGTAGACCAAATCTTAAATATGTAGTAGTAGGGATATGCCGATTGTAGACCAAATCTTAAATATGTAGTAGTAGGGATATGCCGATTGTAGACCAAATCTTAAATATGTAGTAGTAGGGATATGCCGATTGTAAACCAAATCTTAAATATGTAATAGTAGGGATATGCCGATTGTAGACCAAATCTTAAATATGTAGTAGTAGGGATATGCCGATTGTAGACCAAATCTTAAATATGTAGTAGTAGGGATATGCCGATTGTAGACCAAATCTTAAATATGTAGTAGTAGGGATATGCCGATTGTAGACCAAATCTTAAATATGTAGTAGTAGGTATATGCCGATTGTAGACCAAATCTTAAATATGTAGTAGTAGGGATATGCCGATTGTAGACCAAATCTTAAATATGTAGTAGTAGTAGGGATATGCCGATTGTAGACCAAATCTTAAATATGTAGTAGTATGGATATGCCGATTGTAGACCAAATCTTAAATATGTAGTAGTAGGGATATGCCGATTGTAGACCAAATCTTAAATATGTAGTAGTAGGGATATGCCGATTGTAGACCAAATCTTAAATATGTAGTAGTAGGGATATGCCGATTGTAGACAAATCTTAAATATGTAGTAGTAGGGATATGCCGATTGTAGACCAAATCTTAAATATGTAGTAGTAGGGATATGCCGATTGTAGACCAAATCTTAAATATGTAGTAGTAGGGATATGCCGATTGTAGACCAAATCTTAAATATGTAGTAGTAGGGATATGCCGATTGTAGACCAAATCTTAAATATGTAGTAGTAGGGATATGCCGATTGTAGACGAAATCTTAAATATGTAGTAGTAGGGATATGCCGATTGTAGACCAAATCTTAAATATGTAGTAGTAGGGATATGCCGATTGTAGACCAAATCTTAAATATGTAGTAGTAGGGATATGCCGATTGTAGACCACATCTTAAATATGTAGTAGTAGTAGGGATATGCCGATTGTAGACCAAATCTTAAATATGTAGTAGTAGGGATATGCCGATTGTAGACCAAATCTTAAATATGTAGTAGTAGGGATATGCCGATTGTAGACC
>JBAIAA010001411.1:0-39918 GCA_037893245.1 Crossaster papposus | reverse complement strand
AGGTCAGTTTCGCCATTGCTTCCATTACTAAAGGGATTTGATGTTAAAATCAGATGACTTAACGTCTATCACAGTTTGTTTGATTTGTTTTTGTTTAACATAGTTGAAATCGCAAAAAGAAAATGTAGCGATTTGTTGTGTCTGATTGAACTAACCACAATGGTTGTTGAACGACTACAAGTCAAGCCGTACTGCTTTCGGCTGCTGTCCTCTCTATACAAATGCTAGGATGCTCTTGTGATACAGAGGCCTGGCGATGTGTATCTCTCATTCTCTCTGATTGGTTATCCAAGTGAGCACGTCATCCACGTCAGTGGCTAGTATTGGTCAGTATTCCCGCAGTTACAAAGCGTAGCTTTTGATTGGCTGATGTTTTATCGTAAGCTGATTACCTCATCGGTCTGTGAGATTCTGGACAAACGTTAAGTGCTGAAGTGCACTCTTAATTCGTTTTTATTAATTGTCGTCATACAAGGCCAAATATAGGCAAGGACAAGGTAAATTGCATATGCGTTCATATCAATTTCACGCTGGTTGATTCCATTCTTAAAACTTGAATAAGTCAAAGATAAAGTCGTCTATGAAGGGGAGTCTTTACAATTATTAAAGCTTTACAAATGACAACACGAACTGTCTACAATATTGATTTAGTTCCAGTGAATCTAATGAGATTGAGAGGTAATTCTCTGGTTACTATGCCAACTCCTTCTACCGAAGGCCACAAGCTGATTACGTTCAAAGAAGGACGATTTATACCAAACATCAATTGGCAGCCTTTATCTGACAGCGAGCCACCCATGCAGTAGGTATTTTTGCTTTTCCCGTCAGGAATTACAGTGGGTACTAATTCTGACCAATATGTAGTCTTGATCCAAGACCAAGCTAGCCGTTTATTATTTTGTTCCGCGGCGCGCCGTCCGTGTATATCCGGGCTCATTGAGGGCGCCCTTAATTATCGCCAGATTCGTTCCCCTAGCTTGGTCGGACGCAAGAGTCTCGTGAACCCGGAAAATTCCGAGGACATTCCAAGCATAGCTCAAATAGCTACTCGTCCCCTGTGCCATTGATCATTTCAGTGGAGCCTATCTGTTCATGGTGAACAATTGAGCAAAGAACACCCGGGTTCCTGACAGCCGAGAACTTTGGCAGTTCTTACTATTGCGACGGTATTGCCCTCAGACGACTGCCAGGTTCTGTCTCAGCCAATATCGGTGAACGGCCTAACCTATACGGACGGAGATGCAGATCCGTTTTGGCGGAAGTATACCGCCAGGCCCGTAGCACACCACCAAATATCACCCTCACACGCTCTCACTTGCTGACAGATGGGGAAACTAGTGAATGATGTGGGGACCTGACACGCATCTATGTGATCATTACGATGATGATGTTATTCGACTACCCAGGCGTTCGGGACACTCTCACCTACTTAGGACACACAGCTATAATTCCAGGCCTTATGATACAACAACTGTTGATTGGCGAATTACTCTATAAAAATCAGTTAGCAAATTAACCCGACCCACACATAAGTATGAGCATAGAGCAAGGAAGAGGCTCCCCCACGGTGACTTAGTAATGATTGGTAGGGGATTGAGATCAGGGACTCGGCGGGACTATGATTACCCACCCTCTGTACGCAACAGCACTCGCCACACGGTAAACAGAGAGCGACGCTAGGCGTGCAGCGGCTTTTATAGGGCGCGCACAGCCAGCTGGTGCCGGTGTGGACGGTAATTCTGTCCCACGGTAAAATTGTCCGGGGGACAGAATTACCTAGGTAAAAGTGTCCCCCTAGAGCCGTTAATTATGTCCCCCTCCAGTTTATTCTGTCCTCTCTCTAGGTAATTTTGTCCCCCAATGTTCCACACATAAGTGGTTATTTTGAGGTTATTTCAATGAAAAGCCCACATGGTATTTATTATTTGGACTTCTCTTCCCTTCATCGATTTATCAAAAAGTATAAATTACTTTATTAATTAAATCAACCGATCTACGTTTCTGCGCGAAAGGGAAAATGGCAGTAATCAGTACTTTCAGACTTCTTGCACGCGTACAAATTCTATATACCCAGCACGAAGTGTGGCAGCACTTTTGACCACCTGTAATTTGTAGGACTCAACACATCCTACAGTCTGCCACAAATGATGCACCATGAAGGGGTGAACCTGTACTACACTGGTTGTTGCGTCTAGTGGGTGCTAGACTTGTGACGTTGCACGGGACAATTTTACCAGGGGGACACGTTTAACGTTGGGCAGGGAGACATAATAACCTGGAGGGGGACAGAAATACCTAGGTAAATGTGTCCCCCCGGACAGATTTACCGGGGTACGGCCTGGTAAGTCTGTCCGGGGGGGACACATTTACCAGGTGGGACAGAATTACCTTTCACACCGGCCCCCCGCACCCCGTGCAGGAGCACGCGCATTGCCAGGAGCCAGCAAGGGACTGGAGTGCGCCACGCTATAACATCACTAAAGACGCATTGCGTTACACTATAACAAAGTGCCCGGCGGTACAATGAATGCATGCGCCTATCCTCCCCAATTATTCCAATCGTGAAGTGCTACCCTTAATTGCCTATTACAGTAACCTTCCAATTCTGACTATGCACTTCTCCTTCCTAGCTAACGCAATTTTGTCGCAAGGCACTTTCCCATAGCAAAATATAAATTGATGTCGCAGGAGACTCTTGCCTCCTAATAAATATCATTTCACGGGGTGTTAATTCCCTTGTAAATCGGGTCTTTTCCTTATGAGACCCCAAACGGCACTACTGCCCCTTGCAAGAAAAGCAAGCAAACAAAACCTTGCAAAAGCTTTAGTTCCGATCACTGCCCCTTTCCAGCAAATGACCATTTGGCGACGGGCACCGTTTGATCACAAGCCTTGGTCAAGGCGCGTTCGTCGTATCCGTCTGTCGTTATCCGTCCAGAAATACACGCCACGCGCGCCCCACATAATAGCTTGCGCTCTCCGTGCAGAGATACAGCGCGAACAGCGACCTCATACGGCCACTATTTATGCAAATCAACTGAAGCTACTTTTTCGCCATGGATCAACGGTTTTCGAAATCTTATGTTTTTCCTATATTTTGCGCAACATTTTTAACTAATTAGTGCCTACAGTAACTAATTAGTGCCTCTGTCATGAATTGACGAAAATCAACCGAAGAGGGCGTTTTGCGGAAATTTGTCAATATGGCTTCCGAGCTCTCGCGTAAGACTAACGTTAGCTCTACCATGGAGGAAAAAAAATCATAAAACTAGATTTGCTTTCCTACACAAGTGTATTTATGCTCCTTAGAAAACCGGTTAGGCCCAACATTTTAACTAATTAGTGCCTACAATTTGTTTGTTTCAGTGGCACTGAACTGAAGATTTATTTGAATGCCATATATTTGAATGCCATACAGTAAATATTTTCTGGGGCCAATTCATACGAGCAATATTCTATTTGCATTTTGTATTTTTTTTTTGACATCAAATGTAAATTTGGGGCTTTACACACAAGCACTTTGTTCACACAATTACTATATGGGCGTTAAACCTCAACATTCCTGAATCCTGCAATGTTAATTTAAAAACCAACCAGTTTTAAACCCTTTTTATAGTGTCACAATAAATGTAGACGCCTGTGAAATCTAGTATCTTTCACCCCTATTGACTGAAACCTCACAAGGGTCATAAATGACATTTACTATGTCATGGGAAACACTCGGTCGATTGTGTGCAACATTTCTGGACGCCACTTTCTTTTGTTTTTTTCGGACTAAATTTACACCTAGATTGTTAACAGAGGGTAAATAGCAAGCATTCATAATATTAACATGGTAAAGGTACAATTAATTTGCAGTTTGTCAACAAAGAAGTTTGGCAACATTGCATTAGGAAAGTCGGCCCAACATTAACCCTGGGGAGCCCCACATGACGTATATGTCACAAACATTTCGAAAAATCATTAAAAATAAACAATGCTTTCTTCGAGAAAATCATACCGCAAGGCCCGCACTGACATCCGTGTAACATAAGTAGCGACCTCTGTTTTGGCAGCTGGTGTATTATAAGCTAATGTAATGACCTTCCAACGTGGCAGTTTGGATGTGAGTACAGATCTACAAGAAATCCCTTTGTGGATGCTCCTTTTCTACAATTCTTAGGTAAGACCCATACATAAATAATATATGAAAATGATCAGTGGATAGTAAAGGTTTTATAAAGCCTTAGATTTTATGGTGATCAGGTATCATTGGTGGGTAAGAGGGGCTAGAACTTTCATGTTACAACGGCGTCACTTTGGGATCTTACGTACGTGATTTTGTGTACAATGTCAATGTGCCATACACGCTAGTTTGGCTCCACACCATGTTCAACTGCACGTTGCTGTAATAATAGGGAGGTTGTGTAAATATATATATGTTACTTGGACTTGTTGTGTTCATAGCTAACCTGCATCTTTGTTGTAGAAGTGTAAAATATAAATTGGTAAATGACCACCCCTCTTTGTTTTCTCTGTTTTTTTACTTTTTAGACTATATGGCCTTGCACACACGAAGGAGGCTTCGTGTCATTGACGTGTTGCAAGCATTGGATTGTAACCAGAGTGATGTCAGCTCAGATGATGACAGTGACACGGATGAGCCAATGGATGTCGCCCCGCACCCCCTCCCCCATCCCCCACTTCCCCCCCACTTCCCCCCCCCCCACTTCACCGCCCCCTTTCGCACACCCCTTTTCCCCACAACCCCTTCCCCACCCCCATCTCCCCACCCAACCTGAAATGGATTGTTTCAATGTTGGAAAGTGTTCACCTCAACAGTGTTTTGGATACATGTATCTTGAAGTTGGAAATTACCATACAAATACATCACTTTGACCCTATTGCAATTTTGTTCAGTGCGGGATAGCCCAATGTGACATATGTGTCACAGTCCGAAAGTAAGGTCAAATGAGGTCATGTGTATGAAAGTACTTGGAAAATGGTTGATTGTAACCTGAATACATATGTTTATGCCCAAGAAAATGTTTTACTTCTATTTTAATTACCGTTGGGTTCCCCAGACGTCGAAGTATAGCTAGCTACGCACATACGTATAGCGCAGCACACTTTCGCCAACTGATCATTTTTTCAGTCATTGTTTCTTTCTCTTTTGTAATTTTACGGTTTTGGATGACATTTAGCCTTACGCCTACGGTTTATTCTTCCGAAATAGCCACAGCCTTTAGAGCTCCGTCGTAACCCATAAAGTTCTGACATTGACGACACACGTGTTGCTGTTGTTAAGCGCCGCCATTTTGAAAATTTTCCGCGCGTTGACCTCCTACTGTCTTAGAAACGTCATGACAGAGGCTAATGACCTCGTATGCGAATACAGAAAAAAGTATAGGCGGGGCGCGATTTTTTTTCTGTACCACTAACGCGTCAATTTGCCCGTTTCATTCGAATTGGGCGACTTGAATGGAGACCAAAGCGCGCGCTTCAATACGAATCGATTTTGATACGCGCGGAACGTATGAAGACCAACGACGTTGACAGCCATAATTCACCAAAATTAATGGATACAGTCCCTAGTTAATTCGGGCGATTCACAATGCAGTGCGCCACCAAGCGTTTGACTCAAAAGAGCCACTTTTAAACTTTACGGTCGACTTCTTCCGTATATAATACTGTAGTGAAATATCTATTCTTCATTGTTCACGCGAGGTTTAACACAAACGAAAATGTATCCGGCAGCGTCGTTAATTAAAACATTGTTATTTGCAACAAAACAAAAAAAACTTTAATCGTGCGCGTCCAAAAAGACGTAAAAACTGATGAGTTCATGCAAAATGAATACTGTTTTTAAAACCGATGCCGACTTTTTCCCCTGATGCACTGCGGGTATAGCAGGATTTGCGCCTCCAACGGCAGCTTCTAGGTATTGTGAATCGCTCGAATTGTATACAGTCCCTAGTTTTTCGTATACACGACTTTTATACCTTTTTCTATTAACCCAAATTAGCGGTTAATAATCTCATCTAGATAGGGTCTTATAGAAAAAGTTATAAAAGTCTCTATTTAAGTCGCCCCATTTAGACCATGGGACGAGTGCGATTATTGTGTTCGTTCGTGATCCCCATTTTGGTACAAAATGAAAACATCGAAGTTCATTCAAGTTGTTGTTGCTAAATACAAAAATGACTGTTCATTTTTGCAAAAGTGGCACTTTTGGTGTATTTTTGGCAAAAATATTGACCGGTTTTTAAATTTTTTACAAAACTTGCCGTTACATGAACCTAGGCTTTGGCCCGTACGTGGCTCCAGCGTTATTGCCAAACTGCATAACTGAAGCCAAAACTGAAACAAAGTTTCATTTAACAAAACGGCACTTACGTGACTAAACCTAAATTGTGACCAATCGGAAATACTGTGTTGTGAATCTCCGTCGGTATCCAATCAGCGCTCTCGTTACGCACAGTTTCTGACCCGGTGTACAGCAATCCAACATGGCGGCTTCTAAAGACGACGCCGAGCCTTTATTTATGTGCATTTTGCACTGTGATTCTGGAGCCAAAGGCAGGGTTTCACCTTTTTCTAATCAAAGCTGGTCTCGCTTCCTCGAGTTTGCTGACAAATGGAAGAGTTTGAAGGGAAAACAGTCAGATATAGCGAGAGAATTACTGGCCAAACATGACTCCGCGTTGCAGAGAGCGGATGGGTTTAGCATCGGCAGGCTAGGCGGCCGCGGACAACCGAAACATGTTGGATTTTATCGATCTTGCTACGCCCGGATTACGGACATCAATATGATAGAGCAAGTCACAGCTGTCCAAGAGAAACGACAAAGGACAATCGTTGGAACCGGTAGGTGTTGCAGTAACGTTCAGGCCTAGACTTCAGACTTCGTTCAGGGTGAAGCTTTCACATCAGTGTTTGTTTGTGGTTCCGAAAAAGATTCTGATGCTCTTAAATGACATTTACGCCAACAGGCCATATTCTCTTAACTATGATATTGACCCCGGGCCACACATTTGAACACGCTTTATGTTATTATAGTTCTGTAACTCTTTCTTTTGTCATTTGTCAATGTAGAATATGTTATGGAATGAATGTGTTGTCGGTGCTGTGCATGTTGTCGGGGGTCATACTAATAACCGACAACACGCACAGCACCGACAACACATACAAAACATATTTGATATTGACCAAAGAGGAAGTGAACTGTAATAATACAATACAAAAAGTCAAAAGATTGTCATTCAACTCGAGGTTACAATTCATTTTTAAAATGGATATCTTTTTTCACGCGAATTTTTTTCTATATCCAGCATGAACGTTGGCCGCTATTTTGCCTTCTGGCTGCAGTTTGGCATTATGCACGAGTCTATAAAATGTGGTTGTAGCTGCTACCATAGACTCATGCATAATTTCAAGCCGCAGCGAAGTAATCCGGACACAGCCTACAGAAACTCCGCGTGCTAATTTAATAAATGAAATTGTTGGATTCACGACAACTTAGCTACGCATACATGTAGCTCGTCAAATCTCGTTTATGTCAAAAAAAATTAGCCAGCTCTGGCTAAGTACATGTATACACCTATCTTTTATCCCCTTTTTATAAGGGGTGGGGGGGGGGGGGGGTGTTTGAGAAAACATTAGGTGTGAGCAATTTTTTGTTTGTACAAGGTTACAAATAAGACCATACCGGTATCTCAGGAAAATGCATTGTACGGCAAGTTTGCATTTCAAATCGTAAAAATTCCGTTCAACTAAAGAAATTTTATTTCAATTAATTTTGTTGTGGTGGGGGTGGGGGGGGGGGGGGGGGGGGGAAGCGTGTGCAACTTTGGCTCCATATTTTTGTGTAGAACATTTAAAAAGAAAAGAAAATAGGGACAAGTGACGAGCTAAAAAATAATTCTTGTAACAAGTCATTTCCAAATTCCCTCATTGATTGTATTTTTCCCTTCTTTTTTCTCTCTAGATTTAACCTTATATGCAGTTGCTAATCAGGAGACGAGCAGTGCTAATGACAGACCTCCACAGAAGACTTGTGTTTACTCAGATCCAGTGCCAGCCTACTATCTAAGCCCCAACATTAGAAGCATGTCGTACCGGCTATGTGCATTATCTGCCCCAAATCGCATGGGTTGTGAATAATTGTAACAATAATGTGCTCACTTCAGTGATTTTGTGATTGTTATAATTCTTAATTTTAGAGGGAAAAGCTGAGAGAATTATGCTGGAACTGGTTTTTGTGTACTAAATGACTAAATATTTAAGACAAGTCGGGAGCATTTTTCTGAAATTTTTCATTCAGTTAACTTCCACTATCCCTGTTCCAATGAGGGCAACTAATTTCAAGGCTTTTTCTAATTGAAAAGTGTAACCTAGTTAAAACTTATTAGAGCTACATACTGAAACATCCACGATGGAGTATGAATATCCCTCTTACTGAGAAAATATGGTACTCAAATAGGCATTTACACAAATTTAAATGTAATTATTATTTGCAAATGGTGCATACAATTCACCATTTCTGTAATTTTAAATGTTATTACAACCATGACTTTAATCACAAACAATTCAGCTTCCCAGTAATGTTACAGGTCCATTGTAAAATAAACTGTAGGGTTGGGGCAGGCACTATCACTCCTGGACCACAGCAACCAAAACGTGGGTACAGGGCCACACATTTTGAACATTCATTTGTTAATTCTCAATTTTCATGTGATTCTATTTATTTTAATGTCACTTTGCAAGTTATGTTCCATAAAAAAAAAAAATGAGTGAGTACTGAAGTTTATGTACTAGTGCTGACAAGAATAAAATGACAAACAATACATATTGTGTGAATCTTATCTTTTGATGTATTTCATTATTATGTATTTCATTACAAGCTCGCCTTGCATGAAACCCATTAAAATTCCCCTTTAAACAAAACACTGAGCTGATTGACCCACCCCCCCCCCAAAAAAAAAAAAAAAAATAAAAAAAAACCAAAAAAAACCAACATTGCAAATTGAATATAAGCCATTTTATTTATTTATCAATAAATTATATAATAACACACTTAAATGGATCCATCTGGGAACCCATCAAGAGTGATTTACATTTAAACGATGGTAATAGTTCATGTTTGTCACTGGCAACTTTTTCCTGTCATGTACATGCTCTATGAGGCGAGTTGGCTTGAGTCAATACAATATTAGGTTAACAAAAGTATGGGGCGAACTGGCTTTGGGGCGAATTTGTTATGAAAACTAGGCGAGAAAAACCAACTCGCCCCATGTTATTTTCGCCCCATCAAATTTTTTACGTGAAATAACTCTCCAAAGTGCCACTTTTGCAAAAATGAACACCCCAAACGTTGTTAGGTATGCCCTGAAGATCAATTTGTGAAAGTTTTATCATGTACCAAGTTGGGGATCACGAAAATGTCTTTCTGAAAGGATTTTGTGACTTCGTCCCATGGTCTAATTCCAATGAAACGGACAAATTGACGCGTTAGTGGTACGGAAAGAAAAATTGCAGGCGGGGCTAAGATATGAAGTGTCCAATCCCAACGCGGTTGAATCCCGACGTCATCAAATTTGATGCAGTTACTTATTTTCAGCATGGCGGATATTCAGCATCGTCTGTCGTTCGAAGATCTGTCGTGTTGTTTGAATTCTGCAGCGAAAATATTATCCCTCGAAGATTTTAGACCCGAGCATCGAAAGGCCTTAGAATCCTTTCTTCGTGTTCACGATGTTTTTTGTGAATTTGCCGACAGGTTATGGGAAATCCGTCGTTTTTCAGGCAGCCCCATTTTGCTCGGAGCACGCACGTACGGCCAGGTACTCGGCGTTTTTCAGCGTGTTTGGTCAGTTTCTTATCGCCGCATAATCGGCATTATACCCAGGCATGCTCAGCAGTGGTCTGTGCGTTATCGCCACATTCTATGGTCCATGCATGGTCCAACGCTGTGGGGAGGGGGCATGTTTACGGCTGCAGAACCAACCTTCAAAACTATCGCAATATCCTAATTTAAACAGGGACAAGTGTCTTATATCCTCAATGACTTCTCTAATTATTTTCTTGGCAAAATTCAGCCTGCAAGGCATTTAATTATCAGAGTTCCGCGTTTTACTGAGGCAAGTTTTTTTTGCTGAATTAGATGCGTGCGATAATATAGGGCCGAGTTCGACACGTTTCAATAGAGTCGCGGCCTTCTCCAGTCGCCGCGGTTGAAAACTCAAAACTAAGCAGCAAAACACAACTAGTTTTGACCATAACATTTTCAACATTCAAGCAAATACCCAGCAAAACGAGCGAAAATAACTGCGACCCTCACCAATCAAGCAAGATAGTTCAAATCTTCATGTGTAATTCCTACAAGCCTTCGTGAAAATCACTCAACTTTCTCCGATAAAATATTATGTCAACGATGGCGGTGTTTGTAAACCGAGTTAGCTATGACCTTTCACCACTAGCTCAAATTATGCAGTTTCTACGCAACGATCGACCAATGAGAAAACGACTATAAAGGTCAGCATAATGAGCACCGCCTCCAAAACCTCAAGTTAACCATTGATCCAAGGCGTTCAAGTATTTTCAGTTAATTTGCATATAATAGTGGCCGCGTGAGATTGTTGTTTGAGCTCAGATTACCGCTGCGCTGTACGTACGGATGGGTAACGATGAACGCCTTGACCAAGGCTATTTGATCACCAGATTACCCGACTCCACAACAGAATACAATCTCATGCGGGGCACTCCCCTTCATAGGCAAATACAGTTTTGTACGTGGAATACATTCCTCTCCTTTAATATTATACGCAATTTGGCACGGGGCCTTCCCCTGACATTAAATACAATTTATACTCCTTAGTGGGGAGAGGCAATTGTAGTTAAGCGTCTTTCCCCAGGGCACAAACACCATGTTCCTAGCAGGGTTCGAACCCACGCACCATCCTACATGCGTTGAACACCGTAACACTGGGCCGTGGCATTCTACGTGCTTTTATAATTTAATCGCAACAGACTGGCGACCCCTCTTTGGGAAAAAAGGTAAATGTGGCAGGCCTCGGCTCGAGCAAGATGGAGAGATGAGATAATCATGATAGTAATACATGCGTGGTAAGTAGCCTGGCAAAGACATGTAACAAATACTTGGCAGAGTTTGGGAGAGGCCTTGGTCTAGCAGATGGATGACATACTTGGGCTGATGATGATGATGATGAAGATGATCATTAACACTTCAATACAAGAAAGCAGCCATTACACTATTAATTGGAAGCAGTTCGAGGTCAGTTCTCGATTACTACAGTTAATTACTACGTTTTTTGGAATTGGGCTTCTCGGCCATCAACCCTCAACTGCACCATCAGCGAGGTAAAAAATTGTGGTTAATAATTACAGAGCACACACAACCAAATTGGAGTCAATTGACTATTTAAACCGAGTAAAATGCACCGGACTCCTCTAAAGAGTCTGTTAGACTCTGATCTTGTGAAGTTATTTGACTTGTCAACGGGACTTATTTTATTGTCGAATAAATATTGTGACTCTTCATTAGAGTCGTCGGTGCACGTTGACCCTGTATTTGCACGTTAACCCTTTGGTTTTATCATGGAGAAATAAGATTTATGTAGACCCTTTATTTGCATGTGGACCCTTTATTTAGTGTGAATTCACGGCGGCCCTAGCCAGATTAAACCATGGAGGAAGGAATTACACGGTTCACGTAGCGGCTGGCTTGCGGCATGAACAGTGTGAACGTTGCGTCTCCGTGATCCGTGTCGAAAACAACCCATGCTGAACCGGGTTGGAACCAGGTTGATTTCAACACGGTTCGAAACTGAGATAGTGTGAAAACGCCTATAGAAGATTTTAATTCAGATAACCCCCCCAAAATGTATGTTTGTTACTACGTTGCATGATTTTTTTAGGGGGGGGGGTGTATTTTTTAACGGTGTACGCTTGTATGATGAGTACGTATAATATGCATTGCCGGTGTGAAAGGTAATTCTGTCCCCCCTGGTAAATGTGTCCCCCCGGACAGACTTACCAGGCCGTGACCCCGTAAATCTGTCCGGGGGGGACACATTTACCTAGGTATTTCTGTCCCCCTCCAGGTAATTCTGTCTCCCTGTCCAACGTTAAACGTGTCCCCCTGGTAAATTTGTCCCGTGCAACGTCACAAGTCTAGCACCCACTAGACGCAACAACCAGTGTAGTATGGTTCACCCCTCCATGGTGCATTATTTGTGGCAGACTGTAGGATGTGCAGTGTCCTACAAATTACAGGTGGTCAAAAGTGCTGCCGCTTTCGTGCTGGGTATCTAGAATTTGTACGCGTGCAAGAAGTCTAAAAATACTGATTACTGCCATTTTCCCTTTCGCGCAGAAACGTTGATCGGTTGATTTAATTAATAAAGTTATTTGTATTTTTATTTTTATTTTGATCAATCGATGAAGGGAAGAGAAGTCCAAATAATAAATACCATGTGGGCTTTTCATTGAAATAACATCAAAATAACCACTGATGTGTGGAACATTGGGGGACAAAATTACCTAGAGATGGGACAGAATAAACTGGAGGGGGACAGAATTAACGGCTCCAGGGGGACACTTTTACCTAGGTAATTCTGTCCCCCCGGACAATTTTACCGGGGGACAGAATTACCGTCCACACCGGCTATGTACACGTGTGGTGTTATGGCAAACGATGACCCCACGTTGCAGATACAATGTACAGCGCAGCCTTGTAATCAAGGCTAGGCTGTGCATGGAATAGCCACGCCGTGTTCTTACCGTGACGTCATCTTTTGTGGTCGGGAAACGGCGCATATTGCTTTTCATTTTGGGTGACGATTAATGAGCAAACATAAACAAATATAATTGGATAAAGACTGTGAGAGAAGCATTTCATAATTTTAAAGAAAATGACCCCCACTGACCATTAGGTGACCATTGGCAAAATGTAATGCTTCTCTCGCGTCTTTATCCAATTATTGTTTTCAAATGGTCACCTAATGGTCAGAATTTGGCCAATGGTCATCTAATAGTCAGTTTGTTCAAAATGTTGCCAATGGTAACACAATGGTCAGTAGGGGTCATTTTCTTTAAAATTGCGAAATGCTTCTTCTCTCGCAGTCTTTATCCAATTATTTTTGCCAATAGTCACCGAGTGGTCAGTTGGGGTCAGATATTTTTCAATGGTCACATAATGGTCAGTAGGGGTTATTTTTGTTAATATTAAATAATATTTTTAAAGTCTTGACTCATTTAATTTTGCAAATGGTCACCTAAGGGTCAGTGGGAGTCATTTTCTTAACAATTACGAAATGCTTCTCTCGCAGTTTTTATCAGAATTTGGCCAATGGTCCCATAATGGTCAGTAGGGGTCCCCCCTCCCCCTCCCACCTTCTTCCTCCCCTCCCCCTCCCCCTCCCCCTCCCCCTCCCTCTCCCCTCCCCCTCCCCCTCCCCCTCCCCTCCCCCTCCCCTCCCCCTACCCCTCCTTCCTGCCCCCTTCCCTCCCCTCCCCCTCCCCTCCCCCTCCCCCTTTCCCCTCCCCCTCCAACCCTCCCCTCCCCCTTCCCCCTGCCCCTCCCCCTCACCCCTCACCCCTCGCCCCTCGCCCCTCGCCCACCTCGCCCACCTCGCCCACCTCGCCCACCTCGCCCATCGCCCACCTCGCCCATCGCCCACCTCAACCTCCCCCTCACCCACCTCACCCTCCCCCACCCATGTACACACCCCACCCATCCTCCCCCACCCATCCTCCCCCACCTACCCACCCTCCCCCACCCCCCTCCCCCACCCACTCTCCCCCACCCACCCTCCCCCACCCCCACCCCCACCCACCCACACACACCCCCACCCCTCACCCCTCACCCCCCCCCCCCTCTGGCAAATGAAAACCTTAAAATAATTTGGGAGAACTAAATCATGGATTTGGTTCTTGTCACTCGGTTTATTCAACGTCATAGGTCATTGGAACCTCTTTTTTGAGCCGCAATATACAAGCAAACCACAAACAGCAAACTGAGCAATACAAAATAAAATTACAGTCTGGGCCCAATTTCATAGCAATGCTTAACAGCAATTGTTGTGCCTCTGTTATTTCATAAAGACTGTTTAATAACATTAAGCACAGGAAAACATGCTTAACCACAAAGGAATAAAAGTTGAAAAGGCCAAATAAAAAAGAAAAACATGTTTAGCGTCCTGCCTTTAAAAAAAAAGTTAGGAGGCCTTTTGTTTTTATCAAAATCGTTGTCCAGCCATTTTTTCAAGACAACCTTCCGGGCTATTTTTTAAGATGGTCTCCAACAGCCTTACGTACTAATAGACTATTTCCACAGCATGTACACAGTGAGGCTAAAGTCGAAAAATAAGATCTTATTTTTCACGCTAAACACGATTTCTTTTTATTTGGCCTAAATAAAACTCGGTGACGTAACAATATAGTGCGCGCAAGCTTAAAGTTATAGTATACAATTAGTCAGTTGTAATTTGTATCGTTAAAATCTGGAAAAGTTCTTAATATCTATAGAATGGTGCTTGACAATTAACCTTGCAAAATGTTAGCTCTGTGAATACTGTAAATTCTAAGAAAATAATATTCAAAGATTTAGATTTTGAACCAATAACTAATGGGAATTTCCAAAAGTGCGTCTCTGAGATGCACTTTTAGACTTATTTTCTTCAAAATGACTGCATGCCAGAAGGAGTAATTTCACAGAGAGTTAATAGTGTCATTAATATCTTTACATCAAGTAAGCTTTTTAACAATAACTTGGTTGGTCACTTTTTGGATGGTTGCAAAAGGTATAATTTCCCTTTAAGCAAATCCACGCCATAAAACAGTTTTCTGATAGAGTAAGCACAACCTTTCTGCTTACAGTTAAGCAGCACTATAACATTTTGTATTTTCGGTCATAATGCAGTTTCAAATTTTAAATACTAAATTTAATAGTGGAAAATGAACACCCAGGAGTATTGGGTACTTGCGAGGGCGGAGATGGTTGTTATTAGCTTTGCACGGAAACGGCAGCATTGAGCTGTATACTCCCCAGGGAGCCGAGATGATATTTATAATATTTCGTGAGCCAAATGAGCAGGAATAATAATGACAGCACCTTGAGTATCGGTCCTGGTAGATAGTGCGCTAATATAAGAACTGCCTATTACTATTATTATTATTAATATTAAAATAGTCCAAAGATTGCCAGCCGGGAATCGTTGGAAATTGATGCAAAATGGGAACACGGCCCAAGGATGTAAGTTGTATTTTACAGAATTGCCCTATTGCAATATACAAGCAAAATAGCAAAAGAATAAATGGTTGGAATATCACATCTGTCACAGAATGAAATTATTCTTTCCTTCGCACGAACGGTAAACATTCATTATTTGTTTGATACAACACCTGAATAAATCCTCCTCATCTGATTGGTCAGAGCGCGACCAGTGGTGTGACATCCAAAAACATTCACTGTGAGATTTGGCGGAGTTGAAATGTGTTCACTTTTGGGAATATTTAGCACAATAATTTGCCCCGATTTCACAAAGTATTGAGCGAGCATTTTTCAATGAATTTAAACAGGCACTGCACTAAAATTAAATGCTTTGTTAATAACATTGGCTAGGAAAACCTATATTAAACCACGAGGCTCCTTTTGACAATTGTGCATAATTCGACTGTCATGTACGGTCGGTTTTGGCATTTATATTACTGTCATAATCCTTTGTTTTGGCATCCGCTGTGATATCATAGTGGCCGAAATCTAGTTGTACTTATCAGGTAGGAGGTTTGAAACCCCCCCACCCCCTCCCCCCTCCAATTGGTATCACCACTCATGGGTAAACAAATCCATCTTGGATTGAAAGCAACAACTTAAACAAATCTTTGATTTAATTCAATATTTAGGGTGTTTTTTCACGCATTTTTATGCTGCAATTTTTCCATAGATCATGCCCATTCCATTTAGACCAACGCAGCTTGCGCCGTCCTGTGACGTGTTCACCATTCAAGTGAGAGGCGTAACAATTTGTAAACCACCACGCTCCATGAAAGTCAATTGCACAATTACCCACATGTTTATCATTGTCATTATCCTTTGTTGTGAAGGGAGCTCCTGTGTGGGAACTAAGAGAGTCACCGGCAGTGCTGTTGGCATCGTATCGACCAATATTTAAATTGTACTCGCCAGCGGATATTTGAAAATCTGCGTACTTTGCCCATGGCGTGTTGCCGTTCCAGTCCTCTAAGTCAACTCGTAGCTCCCATGATCCACGTGAATCATCAGACGTCAGAGTCACCAAGTTGTCATTACCCAACCAGAACTCACCGGACAGATCTCCAAAGCCAGACTGGTAGTCGGCCCAGTTACGGTAGAAGTCCACGCTGCCATCTTGTCGCCTCTGAAACACGATCCATCCCCCGCCGTCAGTTTCCATGTCACAGTAGACACGAAGACCGCAATTGCCGATTCCCTCTGGGTAGATTGTGTAGATACCGCTTGAACAATAACCAGCATCTAAGAGCATCTTGCAACTTCTGTTGTTATTCAAGGAACTATCAGCCAGTGAGTAGAGAGGTGTGTCCTCATCTGCATCAAAGTACACGCTCCCTTGAGTTGCATTGAAGTAGTCGGGATGCTGCAGTCTTGTGGCATGGTTCAACTCACACATTTTACTGCAGTCATTAAAGTTAAAAGACTTGCAATGTTGATCTATGCTGCATTCACGTCCGCAGATGACACGAGATCGTACAATTTTAGTTGCAATCGCAAACCCTTTTAGGGTGCGACTTTCTGCGGCATAAAACACATGTTTCCCTGCATAAGAAGTTTCATATCCAGAGACGGACGAGGTAGCTCCCTGACATATGATGAATATTATGTAAAATAGTTGCAACCCAGTAAAGGTCAGTTTCGCCATTGCTTCCATTACTTAAAGGATTAGTTGAAATCAGATGACTTAACGTCGATCTCAATTTGTTTTATTTGCTTTTGTATATGATGTGCGCCACTTAGTTGAAATCACAGGAAGAAAGTCTAGCGATTTGTCGTGTCTGATTGAACTAACTACAATGGTTGTTCAAGGACTACAAGTCAAGCCGTACTGCTTTCGGCTGCTGTCCTCTCTATACAAATGCTAGGATGCTCCTGTGATACAGAGGCCTGGCGATGGTGGGACTTGGTATAGTCTACAGAAAGGAAAGAGTTGAGGAAGACGATGTGTATCTCTCATTCTCTCTGATTGGTTATCCAAGTGAGTACGTCATCCACGTCAGTGACTAGTAATTGGTCAGTATTCCCGCAGTTACAAACCGTAGCCTTTGATTGGCTGATGTTTTATCGTAAGCTGATTACCTCATCGGTCTGTGACATGCTGGATAAACGTTAAGAGCTGAAGGCACAGACAATCGGGAGATTGCATATGCGTTCATATCAATTTCACGCTGGTTGATTCCATTCTTAAAACTTGCATGAGAATTTATGTCAGAGAAAAAGTTGTCTTTTAAGAGGAATCTTTACAATTATTAAACCTCTTAAGAGTAGGTCCACGCTAAATATTTCATGAGTGTCCTCGGCAATTTTTTTATATTTGTTAATATTAAAGGACTTGGTAAGCAAGTAACCAAAATAGAGCTGAATTTTTCTTCTGTGGCCCGTTACCATGGTAACAGGCCAATTTGTGTTTTGGGCATTTTTAGCCAGTTTTGGGGCCTGCCAAAACTGTTTTTTAGCTTATATTAAAAAATTCACCCAGCCAAAATGCACAATTATATTACCAAATCAACTATATCATTACAAAAAAATAGCATTTATTTATTTATTTATTTATTTCTCGTATTTATCCAGGGTATAACCTAATCACCATAAGGTGGTCTCCCAAAAGGCCCTGACTTAAAAACAATACAAAGTATACAATAACATTATATTTAAAAAGTGAAGTAAGAAGTAAAACGT
Source organism: Crossaster papposus (assembly GCA_037893245.1). Taxonomy (NCBI): domain Eukaryota; kingdom Metazoa; phylum Echinodermata; class Asteroidea; order Velatida; family Solasteridae; genus Crossaster; species Crossaster papposus. The sequence continues at coordinate 21,968 of JBAIAA010001411.1, read as the reverse complement.
ACGAATACCTAAAAACACTATTTAAAAGACAATTTAAAAAAGTATAAGTTAAAAGGTTGAGTAAGAAGTAAAGACGTACAAGAAATTTAAAAAAAAGATTAAAGGAAAAAAAACCCACCAACATACGAAGCTCAAAATAATGAATTTAAAATACATTTTAAAAATATGTGAATAAACAAACATACAAATACTAAAAACAAAGGATGGAACAAAAATAAAAGACATCAAAATACAAAACAAAAGACAAAAACAATACATTAAAACGAAATACTGTAAAAAGAAATACCACGCAAAACACTAAAAACAAGACAAACAGAATAAAAAAACACACAAAGCATGCGTTAAAGCATGTTTTTAGAACTTCTAAAATTGTATTATTTACCCTATTTTCGTCCTTAAAAATGTCAATTTTCCAGGGGTCTCAGAATATTTTTCTTTGGGATTTGATTAGAGCCAACATTGGTCTTTTTATATCTGGTGAGAAAAGTTTGGGGGATTGTATCTTCTTTAGGAAGTACTGCATCAAAAATGATATTTTTTCCCCAAAAAATGGAAAAATGAAATTGTGTGTTTTCCTTTAGTTTGAAGTATTAAAACACACAAATTGTACTATTATGAATCCGGCTTCTTTTTCAAATTATAAGAGTGAGTTTTAGGTCTGTGAATTACTCCTACTGAATAAGCAGCATTTTAGATGGCGAAAATCGAGACAAACCCCCTCCGCAGCATTTCTTACCTACCATTTTTTGCTAACAATTTATTAGTAGCATATATAAAGAGGAAACAATACTTGTGTACTAAAACATTATTTATTCAGAACCCAACTAAAGCATTATTTATACAGAACCCAGCAGCCCCTTTAAGCATGTCACCCCTCAAAAACACAGCTTTATTGCTTGCAAGTGTATCTAAAGTGTTGCGTTATAGCGCCCCTGTAGGTGGGACCCGAACATACGACCTCCAGAATAACGGACTGGCGCTCTACCAACTAAGCTATCTTGCTCCGGGTCTAAATTACCCTAAAGTATAAAAACTGTATCGTTGCAGCAACAGAGTGTACGGCACGTCCACAGAGATAGGAATCTTGGAGACAACTCTCTCACTTACTTTCATTTCAATTCCAACGACCTTGCATCAATTTACATCTTATTTCTAACACTCATTCAAACTTAACTTTAATTCATACTTATTTAAACCCACACTCATGAATATTCAAATATCTCTATCACCAGACGACTGGTGATACTAGGTATGTGTATGGTGTGTGTGGAGATTATAGGAACATGTTGTAGAACTATATGAATGGAATTTATCTTGGCCAGTCAACCACGGACTGATATTGATTTGGGCTCTGACCCACTTATACATGGATACAGGTATAAGTGTCATCAATAAATTGTCAGTATCTTTGTTCGATGGCACTAGTCAGAGGTCGTAAACACCAGAATGCCGTGTGGCCAGGGATCACACCCAATTATTACGATCGGCGAGTTTCGAATATTTGGCCACGTGCTCTTTCGAATAACCGGTTAATAAGTTATTCGAGCAAGAACCGCCCTATATTTTAATATGTTGACAAAGTACACTTTTGCTTTCACACTAATATCTTCGGGGTACATAAAAATGGGGTTTGCTGCGGTAACGTTTTTTTGTTTATAATTGTTGTTTCAGACAATGTTATTATTATCTTATTGCCTGTATAGTATACAAGTTGTTAACACGCAACCCAAACCTAAACTGGTACCGTCAACACCCCCCCCCCCTCTCTTTTAAAATTGATTGCAAACGCCAACTAAACACTTGTGGCCTTGCAGATATGATGCCAAGTTTTAATTTTGAATTGGTTTCCCACCAGCGTATCGATCGAGAAAGGACGACCTATAGTGGAGGTGAGTTGGGAAATAAACATGGCACAATGGGGGAGTGGGAACAGCCGTTATGGTCCAACGAGCGCGGTTTTTTTTCATATCTGGTCGGCGTTGTTTTCGTCTCGAACTGTACGGCGCGTTTTAGAGGGAAATTAAAAATGTGCAATAACCGGAATGGGGCGGGCGACGGATCGATCTGCCATATTGTTGCTAGGTTGTACGAGGTTGTTTTGCCAACCAAAAGAAAGAACTCCTTGGATCGATTCAAGGAGAAGGAAGACACACACAAAAGCAACGTCACGCGATCAGAAAAAGGTCTTTTTGGTTGATTGAAAACTATTCAAGGTTTATAAAAATGAACGACGTGATAGAAAAGCTTTACAGTGAGTTTATTCCTAACTCTGACACTACCTTGAGCATGTGATTGGAAACCGAACGATGTATTGCTTATCCCTGATGACAGTGCTGAACCCATCAATTCCAATACGAATGAACTTCTACACACCCAAGGGAGTTAGGGTTATAAAACAACGGTAATTTCTTCAAAGGTTCAAATCTGCGATGGCCCTGTAGCCAAATATCTTCCTCATGACATACTCTGACTGTGTGCCTAATTCCATGCTTGTATCATCAAAGACACAATTCCTCCAAATGTTTCCCCATCTGCCCCACTAGGGGCAAAAAATGGGAACATTATCACGACAAGCTGTTTAAACATCATCGCTCAAGCTTTACTTCTGTACTCCAAGCTGTGCCACGCAAAAATTACCTCTCAATCTCATGAAATTCAATATCGTGGACAGTTCGTGTTGTCATTTTTGAAGCTATAATATAGGTTTTTCCGGCAAATTTAAATTCAATCACTTTAATTATTACCCGGCTCATTCAATTTCATTTGAAAATGAATGCTCCGTTGCATCAGAATTCAACACTAAAAAAGGAGTAATTCCATTTCAGTTGTTAGCATTCACTGGCAAAATAAAATTATTCAAATTCATGAGGTCGCAAAGATCATTCACTTTCGTAAAAGCCAGCAGCAAGAGGCTGCCATTCATTGTTCATCAATAGGCAAACATGTTTCAAATGTTCACATTCAAATTCGTTTTTACGGTATGTGCTTTTTTATTTCGTATGTGCCTATATAAAGGCAGGTATTTTGAGGAGAATTCGTTTTCACACTTATTCTGCGCTATATATCTTTAAGTAGACCGAATTTGAACGAAAAGATGGCTGCCCGTATAGTCAGTATAACTGAAAGTCTCCCAAATAACTATAGGTTTTTTCAGACGATATCGCAAAATGTGCACATTTATTTGTAAAAGATGTATTCAATTTCGCGCTGATTTTCAGAACGACGTATGTCCGAGTTTCATTTTCATCTAACGAGCATTCAATTTTATTTTGTTTAATTCAAATAAATGAATGTGCTTAGCATTTTATTTTAAACAATTACAAAGACGTGATTGGGCTTTCGGTTTGACGGATGCGTGGCCGATTATAGGTTTTTCCTGACGATATCGCGAAATGTGCACATAAGTTTGTAACTGGTGCATTCGTTTTCGTGCGAAATAGTATGAACGCTCACATTCCCGTTTTCTATTTAACAAATGATAATTCGCTTTTGCACAATGGTGCATCCAGTCGTAAGAAATCAGCACACGATTTCCCAGGCCGAATGTGCACTGAATTTAGTATATTGATAATTCATTTTCGCGCGAATTTGAATGCACACCCGCAATCATGTTTTTCTTTTAATTTATCAACAATCAATTTCGCTAAATGTGCAGCCGATTTTCTACGCACTAACGACTGTTCAAGCATTGGAATCCATTTTTATGTGTTATCACAAGTAACATATGGGGAATTAAACCAGGTGGTCTCGTCTTTTAAACTACCAAATAAATGCTATATAAACCCCTAAGTCGAAGAACAATAATAAATCGATTTGCTGCGAAATAGATTGCACATTCTTAATATTCGGCCACGCATACGTCAAACCGAAAGCACAATCGTGTGTTTGTAATTGTTTAAATGAAACTCTAAGCACATTCATTTATTTGAATCAAACAAAATAAAATCGAATGCTCGTTTTTGCGAAAATGAAACTCGGACATACGTCGTTCTGAAAATCAGCGCGAAATTGAATGCATCTTTTACAAATGAATGTGCACATTTTGCGATATCGTTGGGGAAAACCTATATTAGGAATGTGCAATCTATTTTGCAGCAAATCGATTTATCATTGTGTCACGGCCTGAATTGAATATTCTTTTTTATTTGTGATAATTTAAGTTCGCATATTCTGCATTCAATTTCAATAAAGTATATATGGCTATACAATTCACGATACAACTTAGATTAAACTAGATTTACTCGTTCTGCGCAAGACACGTCTCGATTAATTTGTCCTAATGCCAGGCTGGTTTCCGCAGGTGAGAGAATGTTTTCTGTGGCTGGTCCCCGCCTGTGGAACCAGCTTGGAATTCTCCTTAGAGAGTCTACTAGTGTCGACAGTTTTATATTAGGTTTAAAAACACATCTTTTTAAGCAAGCTTTTTTAAATCTATAGGTAATGGTTTTATTCCCCACTAGCTAATTAGTAACCCTAAATTAGCCATATATTGAGCCAATCTGTGAACAATTTTAAAAGAAGCTAATTTCAACTGATTTTGGTGGGTATGGGTATGGACAACTACCAAAAAAAGGAAGGAGGGATAGGGGTTGGGGAACTTTTTTTATTAGAGGTCAAAGGTCACTGACCCCTGCCTAAATCACTATATTTCAGCAACAAAATATGGTATAAAGATGATCTTGGTGTCAAAATGCACAGAATTACAAAAGAAGATGACATCAAATAATTATTGACCCTTGGGACCAAATCCTGACCTCCGAAAATGAGGTCAAAGGTCAAAAAACTATTTTATTACTAAAATGTCATATTTATAACAGGAAAATTATCATTAAATAAAAATGAGCACAAACAAATCGAAGAGACTAATTTTAACTTACGTGGCGGGTATGGGAGTTATTATTTATTCTAGGAGCAGAGGTCAAAGGTCATTGACCCTGGACTAAAACACTATAAATTGTATCTCGGCAACAACATATGTACTTGTATGATCTTGGTGTCAAAATGGTCATAATTACACTGGAAGTAGAAAAATGTAAATTCTTGTGATATAAATGTAGGATACAAATTGACCGCCACATATGACCTTAAAGGTCAAAGGTCATTATGCGAAGCCCCATATTGAATCCACAAAGCACCACCCTAGAGATATACGTATAACATAAAACAACATGAATTATGTCTTTGTTTAAGAAGTGATTACTCATAACACCTAGTTAGCCTACATGTACCCTGACTACATGTAGTTACCCCAGTGAAGTGAGATGTCCCAACAGTTTCCTATTAATAAGAAGAGGAGTTTGGTGCATCTTGCAGAGAGTCTTGTATACAGCAGAGAGATTCAGCACACCCTAAGTCGGTATTTGGCGGCTTAATCAAGGGCGAAGTGACTGGAACAACAGTATATTAAAAAGACTTTTAGGAGAGGGTTGAATTATTCAAGGACCAACTTAAAAAAGCGCGGATACACAAACGAAGACCTATAGCCCTTCCTCAAAGGGGCGAGCCTTCCGCGGACTCTAAGTGTGAAAAAACAAAAAAAAACACACACCACAATACCTCACTGGTGTTCGTCCTACCATACTACCCACGAGTCGCGCACCCAGCTCTCAAACGGGCCCTCCTCAAACACTGGCACTAAACGAATACCTAAATACATGTAGACTATTTGATACCCAACCCTTGGCATACAAACGGCACAAAAACATAAAATATGAACTTGTTCGATCTAGGACTAAAGCATCTCCACAAACCAACAAAGAAGAAAACAACCTGGATGAGGAGAATGTGCAAATCCTACTGGAACTATTGGAAGAACAAAACATTGATCAAAGAAATGGCTCTCAAGACTAAAACAAAATAAATAAGTCAAGATGCCTTCCTTTCGATCAATACCCCCCAAAAGCCGGTATTTGTCCTTGCAATCTGTCATATAAACCGACACAAAAATAAAAACAAGGAAAAAGAAAAGTAAACTAAAAGAATGGTGACTGATGAAGTGCATAATATAACACACAAAATATGCCCTGCTCCCCTTCCAAAAAAGGAGAGAAAAAGGGGACGGCATATTATTACCGGTAATAATCAATCACTGAGTGAACTAAAAACAAAGGACCACTGTTGCAATACACAAACCATACCCCCCCCCCCAAAAAAAAAAAAAAAAAAAAAAGAGTTAAGAATTACGCTCCAGAGAGGCCAGTCAAACAACCACTCTCTGGCATACCGGGCATACCCACTAGATAACGTACAATTACAGATTTATCTCTGCCAGTCACCAATATAATCCAAATGATACTTGTCAGCAGAACCGCGTCTCAAGAAAATAACGAAAAACACGGAGGGGTTCTCTTGAAACTTGTACACGTACCCCCCCCCCCCCCCCCCCCCCTCCTCCTACTGACTGCAATCTCGCAGAAAAAATGTGGCCAGAACTGACTTCCCAGAAGCGTATATCACTAAGAAAAAAAAAATTACATTAAGAATTACGCTCTGGGCAATATAGTTACGCAACCACACTGCTGGCATACCAGCAAATCATAAATATACAGATTTATCTCTGCAGACCAGCAACAAACATACAATCCTATGATACTTCACGCAGCAGAATTGTTGCAGCATCTCCAAAACAATAATGAAAACGATGAGAAATAGTTCTGACTTGTGACAACTTCCATAAACACCCTAGTAAAATGAGTTCTGATTCACTGCAGCTAACTCTGGGATTGATCAAACAAACAACAACAAATAGACTGATCATTCCTTGAAGTACATGTATACCTGCATAAACCGGTTTCCCTTTGCTATTTTCTTGCAAAAGCACTTCATCTTTAACTAAAAAACCTAATAGTCTCACAGAAAAAGAAAACAATTCCACATAACCCAGCGTTAGATGTCCTTCCCATGTGACCGAGAATCGTTTTAATAATAAAAAAACGTAGGCTGAATGTATGATTACGCTCCTTCCCAATAAACACGAAACATGATTATAAATGCACATATACTTTACATACACAAACTATTTGACACTAATGAACTTTAATGCCCCCCCCCCCCCCCCCTCCCCGCCCAATTGCTCATTTTGACCTTTAACCTCGTATTTTGGTGGTGAAGAATCCATTTCATATTGTGTTTGTCTCCTAGTATAATTCTGTGCATTTGGACACCAAGATCATCTAGGCCCCTATGAAAAACATACTGCTGCTGAGATACAATTTATAATGTTTTAGTGCAGGGTCAAAGACCTTTCACCCTCAGAAAGGGAATTTCCCCCTCCTTCTTTGCTCTTGGAATAAATAATAACCCCCATACCCGCCACAATAAGTTGAAATTAGCCTCTTAGATTTGTTTTTGTTCATGGTAATTTTCCTGTTATTTTACTAATATGACATTTTAGTAATACGTCTATTTTTGACCTTTGACCTCTTTTCTAAGGGTCAGTAGTTATTCTATGTCATCTTCTTTCATAATCCTGTGCATTTTGACACCAAGATCATCTATATACCATATTTTGTTGCTATAAATATGACATTTTAGTAATAAAATTGTTTTGTGACCTTTGACCTCATTTTCGGAGGTCAGGATTTGGTGCCAAGGGTCAATAATTACTTGATGTCATCTTCTATTGTAATTCGGTGCATTTTGACACCAAGATCATCTATATACCATATTGTGTTGCTGAAATATAATTTTTAGGGATTTGGGCAGGGGTCAATGACCTTTGACCTCTAATAAAAAAAAGTTCCCCAACCCCTATCCCTCCTTCCTTTGTTTTGGTAGTTGTCCATACCCATACCTACCCAAATCAGTTGAAATTAGCTTCTTTTAAATTTTTTCACAGATGAACCTTAAGTTAGGGATACTAAATGGTTATTTTGTTTGTAGTAATGGGCTTAATGTAGTTTTTATGTATTAATCATCACGTTTACTTTTTAATAAAATTAATATCGATTTTTACTTGTACAGCGCCTAGGAGTATTTATGGGGTTTTTGGGCGCTATAAAAATGTTAATTATTATTATTTATTATTATTAAATCGTTCATAAATTAATTAATTGTTGGACTAATTGATCATTAATGTGTTGGCTCTTTATCTTAAATGTATTTAAACCCTAACCATCCCAAATCCTCCAAAATCCTCTTTGCAAATTGCAGAATTTTGCAGGAATGAGGTCACTTGGAAATTGAAGCATCAGGTGAATTTGCAGGAATGAGGGCGTTTGGAGTTTTGCTCCAATGCAGACTCCAGGTCATAAGACCTAATGCTGGATGAATTCGCAGGATTGAGGTCACTTAGGAATTTATCCAAATGAGGATTTTGGAGGATTGAGGTTATTTTTGTTTTGTTAATTACCTCTCTATCATGTTATCAGTTCAATTGTCTATCCGTCAATGAACTATCCACCAAGACATGAGTGGTTGATGTCCAGTCTATTTGCTACATCTAAGTTGTCCGCGTCGTCAGCCTTAAAGGCATCGATAAGAAGATTTCGATCAACGTCCGAGAATCGTCTGTATCTCCCTCTTGCAGCCATTATTGTAAAAAATTTAGGGGGCATAAAGTACAATCTAGCTATATGATGCGATCGTGGCAAATGCTGAGCAAATAAATATCTTTTTCTTCAACTGAGTGGTTTATATAGCATTTATTTGGTATGTTTTAAAGACGAGGCCACCTGGTTTAATTCCCCATATGTTATATTTGATAACACATAAATTAATTCCAATGCTTGACCAGGCATATAAATGCGTAGAAAATTGGCTGCACATTTAGCGAAATTGATTGTTGATAAATTAAAAGGAAAACATGATTGCGGGTGTGCATTCAAATTCGTGCTAAAATGAATTATCAATATACTAAATTCAGTGCACATTCGGGAAATCGTGTGCTGATTTCTTACGACTGGATGCACCATTATGCAAAAACGAATTATCAATTGTTAAATAGAAAATGGGAATGTGAACGTTCATACTATTTCGCACGAAAACGAATGCATCAGTTACAAATTTATATGCACATTTTGCGATATCGTCCGGGAAAACCTATATTTTGTATATAAGCTAGATCAGTTCAGTTTGTTGGCAGTTGTGCCTCATATGAATCTGTTGACTCTAATAATTTTATAATAATAATTTATATAACATTATTTTAGAGCAAGTTATTTAGGCCTGTGCTTAAGTTGATTGAGTGTTTTTGAGCATATTATCGTTACACACACGTTAATGTAACTCTAGGTTTTCAGCTAACTGTATTTTGCACTGTAGTTCACACCAGTGTGAAGGATGTTTTATCAATGACTTCATTGTCTTGGCATAAGTGTTTTTTTGCTTTTAATGATTGAAAGAGATTTATCTGCACCGTATTGGCTCATTTCATTGTATACAGTTGTATTTTGTATTTTAAAGTCGCTGATTTTTGTGACACAAGTCAAGTCGAGTCATTTTAAAGAAGTGACTCGCCATGAGTGGAGTCATTAGGTCAAGGTGGTCGAGTCGAGTCACGGTGTGTAGTCGAGTTGAGTCATGTATTTAGCTTGAGTCAATTCGAGTCACTAATAAATAAACAGTTACAGAAACACAAGGTGGAAATCCATGACACGAATGTTTGTTGTATCGCGGAGGAAGGAAAACGTGTACAGACGGCCACTGTATAATATACTATATGTTATTATTCGCCAACATAAACGTGACATGAACATGAACCGACACTGGCGTAAGTCGTTTTGCTCTTATTTGGGGGACTCGGCTCCAGTCGAGTCATACTGATGAGGGACTCGAGTCGAGTCGAGTCGAGTTATTTGTCTGCAGTCCAGTCGAGTCATTTACCTATCGGGACATAAATCGAGTCGCCAACAAATGTAACTCGATTCGAGTCGAGTCAATGGCTCGAGTCATTACAACTCTGTTCTATTTTTGTTTCAATACACAAGTACAAACTAAAAGCGCTTTCTATATGGTAAAATTAAAATTGAGTTGTCTGATTTTCTTTGTGTGGAGCTGCATGGCCCCCTATACAATGGTAGAGGTTCGTGTGCACATGTTCCTCGATGAAACAAACTAAAGTGTATAAACATGGGAAGAATTTGAAAATATAAAACAAAACGTCGGATGTGCATGTTTTTAAAAAAGAGTCTTTGAAGATATGTTAGACTCTTAATACAAAAAAAACATGTATCCTTAGTCTTTTTAAGGAATTTATTTTGTAAATTATTTTTTTTTTAATTCTTTGATATTGTAATTTTTTGCAATGTTCTTATTTTTGTCCGTCAGCCAGTATAAAATTGTAATAACAAAATATACATGAAATAAAATAAAAGACTCGATCCAAGAACACTATCGGAAAATGAGAAACTCGCATGTATACTCGCTATGATTGTAGTCCAGTAAATTAACATCAAATTAGGGCCTGGCCGAGAAGTAATTGCAATAGAATTTATTTTCACACGGTCACGTGGGGGAACTATCATTCTTTGACATTTGGCAGTTGCTATGGTTTGGCTGCACTCACATGCGATATCGTCCGGGAAAACCTATAGTAGCATATATAAAGAGGAAACAATACTTGTGTACTAAAACATTATTTATTCAGAACCCAACTAAAGCATTATTTATACCGAACCCAACAGCCCCTTTAAGCATGTCACCCCTCAAAAACACAGCTTTATTGCTTGCAAGTGTATCCAAAGTGTTGCGGTATAGCGCCCCCTATAGGTGGGACCCGAACATACGACCTCCAGAATAACGGACTGGCGCTCTACCAACTAAGCTATCTTGCTCCGGGTCTAAATTACCCTAAAGTATAAAAACTGTATCGCTGCAGCAACAGAGTGCACGGCGCGTCCTCACAGGTAGGAATCTTAGAGACAACTCTCTCACTTACTTTCATTTCAATTCCAACGACCTTGCATCAATTTACATCTTATTTCTAACACTCATTCAAACTTAACTTTAATTGATCCTTATTTAAACCCACACTCATGAATATTCAAATATCTCTATCACCAGACGACTGGTGATACTAGGTATGTGTATGGTGTGTGTGGAGATTATAGGAACATGTTGTAGAACTATATGAATGGAATTTATCTTGGCCAGTCAACCACGGACTGATATTGATTTGGGCTCTGACCAACTTATACATGGATACAGGTATAAGTGTCATCAATAAATTGTCAGTATCTTTGTTCGATGGCACTAGTCAGAGGTCGTAAACACCAGAATGCCGTGTGGCCAGGGATCACACCCAATTATTACGATCGGCGAGTTTCGAATATTTGGTCACGTGCTCTTTCGAATAACCGAATAATAAGTTATTCGAGCAAGAACAGCCCTATATTTTAATATGTTGACAAAGTACACTTTTGCTTTCACACTAATATCTTTGGGGTACATAAAAACGGGGTTTGCTGCGGTAACGTTTTTTGTTTATAATTGTTGTTTCAGACAATTTTATTATTATCTTATTGCCTGTGTAGTATACAAGTTGTTAACACGCAACCCAAACCTAAACTGGTACCGCCAACTCCCCACCCCCCACCCACCCCCCCCCCCCCCCTCTTTTAAAATTGATTGCAAACGTCAACTAAACACTTGTGGCCTTGCAGATATGATGCCAAGTTTTAATTTTGAATTGGTTTCCCACCAGCGTATCGATCGAGAAAGGACGACCTATAGTGGAGGTGAGTTGGGAAATAAACATGGCACAATGGGGGAGTGGGAACAGCCGTTATGGTCCAACGAGCGCGGTTTTTTTTTCATATCTGGTCGGCGTTGTTTTCGTCTCGAACTGTACGGCGCGTTTTAGAGGGAAATTAAAAATGTGCAATAACCGGAATGGGGCGGGCGACGGATCGATCTGCCATATTGTTGCTAGGTTGTACGAGGTTGTTTTGCCAACCAAAAGAAAGAACTCCTTGAATCGATTCAAGGAGAAGAAAGATACACACAAAAGCAACGTCACGCGATCAGAAAAAGGTCTTTTTGGTTGATTGAAAACTATTCAAGGTTTATAAAAATGAACGACGTGATAGAAAAGCTTTACAGTGAGTTTATTCCTAACTCTGACACTACCTTGAGCATGTGATTGGTAACCGAACGATGTATTGCTTATCCCTGATGACAGTGCTGAACCCATCAATTCCAATACGAATGAACTTCTACACACCCAAGGGAGTTAGGGTTATAAAACAACGGTAATTTCTTCAAAGGTTCAAATCTGCGATGGCCCTGTAGCCAAATATCTTCCTCATGACATACTCTGACTGTGTGCCTAATTCCATGCTTGTATCATCAAAGACACAATTCCTCCAAATGTTTCCCCATCTGCCCCACTAGGGGCAAAAAATGGGAACATTATCACGACAAGCTGTTTAAACATCATCGCTCAAGCTTTACTTCTGTACTCCAAGCTGTGCCACGCAAAAATTACCTCTCAATCTCATGAAATTCAATATCGTGGACAGTTCGTGTTGTCATTTTTGAAGCTATAATATAGGTTTTTCCGGCAAATTTAAATTCAATCACTTTAATTATTACCCGGCTCATTCAATTTCATTTGAAAATGAATGCTCCGTTGCATCAGCATTCAACACTAAAAAAGGAGTAATTCCATTTCAGCTGTTAGCATTCACTGGCAAAATAAAATTATTCAAATTCATGAGGTCGCAAAGATCATTCACTTTCGTAAAAGCCAGCAGCAAGAGGCTGCCATTCATTGTTCATCAATAGGCAAACATGTTTCAAATGTTCACATTCAAATTCGTTTTTACGGTATGTGCTTTTTTATTTCGTATGTGCCTATATAAAGGCAGGTATTTTGAGGAGAATTCGTTTTCACACTTATTCTGCGCTATATATCTTTAAGTAGACCGAATTTGAACGAAAAGATGGCTGCCCGTATAGTCAGTATAACTGAAAGTCTCCCAAATAACTATAGGTTTTTTCAGACGATATCGCAAAATGTGCACATTTATTTGTAAAAGATGTATTCAATTTCGCGCTGATTTTCAGAACGACGTATGTCCGAGTTTCATTTTCATCTAACGAGCATTCAATTTTATTTTGTTTAATTCAAATAAATGAATGTGCTTAGCATTTTATTTTAAACAATTACAAAGACGTGATTGGGCTTTCGGTTTGACGGATGCGTGGCCGATTATAGGTTTTTCCTGACGATATCGCGAAATGTGCACATAAGTTTGTAACTGGTGCATTCGTTTTCGTGCGAAATAGTATAAACGTTCACATTCCCGTTTTCTATTTAACGAATGATAATTCGCTTTTGCACAATGGTGCATCCAGTCGTAAGAAATCAGCACACGATTTCCCAGTAGTGGGGCGGCTTAGCTCCAAAAAAAAGGTCGATTGTGCACTTTCCCTTAAAAGCATGAAACTTGGCACATAGTTAGAGTAACACAATACAAGGATTTTTAGTCCAGGGGCCACCAGAAATTGCACCCCGTATGGCGGCCATCTTGGATTTCAAAATGGCTGCCATTGTGGATCTGTTTTGTTGAATATCTCCTTAACTGGTAGAGATATTGAGACAGTTGAAACGCCTATATACCCACATTTTAGGGGTCTAGGAATCCATTGGTGACATAAAAGTTTGAAAATTGTGGCCGCCACCTTGAATTCCAAGATGGCCACCATCCACGAGCTATTTTGCTCAATATCTCATGATTTTAGAATTTTTGAAATGAGATGGCACTATCCTATTCAGTGACACTCCCTTTCTCTTGACTTGTTTTGGCTTAAAATGGATTTTAAGCATGACTTAGTCTTTGCCGGTTATGTCCAAATTAAAATGTATATTGGGTGGACATAAGAGATTGAGTGACTTTAGTTGGTTGGATAATCAGATGTGATTAGAGGTGCGAGCAGAGGATTATGTTTACAAATCCTCTTGATAGCAATAGCATGCTTTCGTGCCTTGCTGTAGCACTCGTCAGTTGCAAATGGGTGATTCAAAAAGAATCGAAGCTGACTCGCAGAGAGGTTGTGGTAGGGATTGGGTATATTCCAATCATGTAAGTTTGGATTGAGCCATATGTTTGTTAGTCGGTTTCAGATTGTTCCTCCAGTAAGGAGAGCAATATGTTGAGGGTTTCGTCTGGTTCAGTAGGTTGTTCGAAAAAGCCAGAGTCTGTTGGGAGTGGTTTGAGCTTTTGCTTTTGATTTTAGAAATGAGATGACACCATCCCACCCAGCGACACTCCCCCTCTCCCGACCCGTTCCGGCCCAAAATGGACCCCAAGCATGACCCAGTCTTCGCCGGCTACGTCCAAACCAAAATGCACATTGGGCGGATACAAGAGACTGAACGACTCCAGCCGGTTGGACAACCAGATGTGACTAGAGGTGCGAGCAGAGGACCACGTTTACAAACGCCCCCCGACAGCAACAGCATGCTTTCGCGCCCCGCTGCAGCACTCGTCAGCTGCAAATGGGTGACCCAAAAAGAATCGAAGCTGACTCGCAGAGAGGTTGCGGCTGGGACCGGGCACACTCCAATCATGCAAGCTTGGACCGAGCCACACGTCCGCCAGCCGGCTTCAGACCGCCGACCCAGCAAGGAGAGCAACATGTTGAGGGCCTCGTCCGGCTCAGCAGGCTGCTCGAAAAAGCCAGAGTCTGCCGGGAGCGGTTCGAGCCCCCGCCCCCGCTGTGGCAGCTCAGCTCCCACCAACCTCTCCCGAATGCTCTGGGCCCCCTCGAAGGCAACAAAAGGAGGCCTCGGAAAAAAGCTCCGAGAGCACCCGACTGCCCTCGATCAAGCTCCAGTGCCTGCCCACCGCTCGACACATGTCACCGCGATCCATGGCTGGGCTGCAGGTGGCTGCGAAGACAAGCGGAGCCCGTCCTGCTCCCTCTCCATCCCCTGCGCTGTGCACCAGTCTCGATCGGTCGGCACGTGAGACCCCGGCTGCTGCCGCTCCGACTTCACCGGAAGTGCAGCCTCCCATGGTTAGCCTCTCCGAGAACACCTCGACTCCGCTGCGGAAACCATCCGCGCTGCCGGCGCCCCCAGCGCAGCGGTGCGCCTCCCCGCACATGAACGCCTTGAAAATACGGGATGCCCCACGGAGATACTGGAAGGCCTCCGCCGGCCCCGTGCAGACCCCGGCGTCCAGGACTCCTGCCCCATGGAAACGGTCTCCTTCAAATATAGTCAAGTCAAGGTAGCCGATTGATGATTCAGAGGCCCCGCATGCAAACCTTAGAGTTGGGCGCATCCCGCCCACCTCCGCGACGAGACCCCGGAACTCGTTCAGAGCTCCGTTGCAGATGACCAACATG
Organism: Crossaster papposus; assembly: GCA_037893245.1. Lineage (NCBI taxonomy): Eukaryota > Metazoa > Echinodermata > Asteroidea > Velatida > Solasteridae > Crossaster > Crossaster papposus. The sequence goes on along the minus strand of JBAIAA010001411.1, from coordinate 6,674 downwards.
TCGCCTCCACAGCGCCACCATGCAAGGATGCCACCCGCCCCCTGGACCACTTTGCCCTCGAAGCCGTGCAGGGCGACGTCACAAATTTCAGGGCCTGATGCGGAGCCCACCGCACAACCAACCCTCCGGAGAAAGAACCCACTCCCGAAACGGAAGCAGCCGCGACCGAGGATGAGTTCCAGAAGCCCCCGGATGCAAATTGAAGGTGGTTCCGCGACTGGGCGGCAACGGCCTGCGCCCTCGAGGGCACCGCAAACACATTGGACCGCCCCCGCCCGTCGGACACCGGTGCACATAGAAACAACATCCATACTCGTGACCAGGACATCCCGCGAAAAATGTCCCTCCTCCAGCCCGCGCAAAACGTCCGCCGTATCGCGGACACATGTGGGCCGCGCGGCCACCATGGGAAGAAGGAAGCAGTCTATGCACTCTGAAACCCCCGCCGTAGGGCCAGTACAACCACCCACAATTGGACGTCCAACAAAAGGCTCCCCCGGTGGCGGTGCCCCGCGCACCTTGGGGAGAAAACACATGGCCGGACACTGACAGCTCCGCAGAAGTGGGCCGAGGCACCTCAGAGCATCGCTGCCGATGCGCCTGCCGCCTCTCACCTCCACGAGTGTGCCGCGAACCATCGCAACAGTTTGCGGGGCAACACCCGCGGTCCAGCTGGGCACAGCGATGGGACTCAAGGCGGCGGCAACCCACCCGTAGATAATCCGAGCGGCCCACAATGCAAATGCCCCCGCCCCCGCCACACGGCTCGACCACGATGTCGGGACCGTTCCCGAGTCCACCCATGGCGGACAAATCCCGCGCGGTCACGTCCACCCGCCGACTCCCCAGCCCGACACGGGCCAGCTCGGGCGGCCTCCAAGCACTCTTCCAGCGTTGCACCAGGGGACGACTCAGGTCGCCAGCCCGATGGCTGCCCGAAAGGATGGCCCCTGGAGCGCCCATCACGCACCAAGAATGCAACTCCCAGCCTTCGACTGAAGGCACTCACGCCACCTACAAGCGCCCCGCGGCCCGGCCCAGCAGGAGCAGGCACGAAACCTAAACCCCTTCCCAAAGCAACTGCTTCGGTCCGCGACAGTGCCGCCCCGGATAGGCCTGCCACGAAGGACCGGCACCGCTCCGCCTGCCAGCGCAAATGACTGGAGCCGGCTCGCCCGGCTCTCGATCCGCACCCGCCCGAGAAACGGCCAGACCTCGACCGACCAAGCGATCCCTCAGCTTTCCCGTCGAGTTCTCCTCCCGCCACGGCAGCCAAGAGACCAATGGCCCGGATACAACAGACAATGCAGGATGGGCCACATTCCAGTTCATTTATTACAGCCACCATACAATAATAAGGGCAAGATGACGGACCCACCTCCCCCGAGAAGGCGTGGCAGCCCCGAAAAGGACTGCTCGGCCCCGCAGTGGTCAGAGATCGGCTCAGGGCTGTCGCCCCCTCCCGACGCCCCCGTTGGGCCGACAGGGTCCCGTGAAGAAGCTCAGGAGCCTCCGAGCGGCAGAATGGTCCCGACCCTGGAAACCCCCAGCAAGCCCTTTCTGCGCCGAGCGTCCGGCGCCGGCGAGCCGGTCCCCGGCGACTGGCAGCCGGTGCGTGCACCCCTCCAGCGAGATTCCCGCGAACAGCAACGATGCTCCCCTCTGAAGACCACTCCAACGATCCCGGAACGAACCCTGAAACCTCAGAGATCGGCGCAGATGCGGCGGCCGCACGTCCACCTTGATACAGGGTGGCGGCGTGCCAGCCTCGACCGACCGGGAAAAGAGCCGCATCTGGCGGGCGATGCGCTCCCCGGCAGCCGTCAAAGCGCTGACGCCTTCCGCCAGGAACCTCACCCGTTTGAACCCCTCCTCGGACAGTCCGCGCGAGAACGCGGCCGGCCCGGTTGCCGTTGCAGATGGGCCCAAGTCCAGCTTGCAGGAGAAGAGAAGACCCCTAAAACGTGGGTATAGGTGTTACAAATGTATTGATATCTTTACTACTTCATGAGATATTGAGCAAAATAGCTCGTGGATGATGGCCATCTTGGAATTCAAGATGGCGGCCACAATTTTCAAACTTTATGTCACCAATGGATTCCTAGACCCCTAAAATGTGGGTATAGGCGTTTCAACTGTCTCGATATCTCTACCAGTTAAGGAGATATTCAACAAAACAGATCCACAATGGCGGCCATTTTGAAATCCAAGATGGCCGCCATACGGGGTGCAATTTCCGGTGGCCCCTGGACTAAAAATCTTTGTATTGTGTTACTCTAACTATGTGCCAAGTTTCATGCTTTTAAGGGAAAGTGCACAATTGATCAGCTAAGCCGCCCCACTACAGGCCGAATGTGCAGTGAATTTAGTATATTGATAATTCATTTTCGCGCGAATTTGAATGCACACCCGCAATCATGTTTTTCTTTTAATTTATCAACAATCAATTTCGCTAAATGTGCAGCCGATTTTCTGCGCATTAACGACTGGTCAAGCATTGGAATCCATTTTTATGTGTTATCACAAGTAACATATGGGGAATTAAACCAGGTGGTCTCGTCTTTGAAACTACCAAATAAATGCTATATAAACCGAAAGTTTTATAGCCGAAAGTTTTAAAGTCGAAGAACAATAATAAATCGATTTGCTGCGAAATAGATTGCACATTCTTAATAATCGGCCAGGCATACGTCAAACCAAAAGCCCAATCGTGTGTTTGTAATTGTTTAAATGAAACGCTCAGCACATTCATTTATTTAATTTAAACAAAATAAAATTGAATGCTCGTTTTTGCGAAAATGAAACTCGGACATACGTCGTTCTGAAAATCAGTGCGAAATTGAATGCATCTTTTACAAATGAATGTGCACATTTTGCGATATCGTCGGGGAAAAGAATGTGCAATCTATTTCGCAGCAAATCGATTTATCATTGTGTCACGGCCTGAATTGAATATTCTTTTTCATTTGTGATAATTTAAATTCGCATATTCTGCATTCAATTTCAATAAAGTATATATGGCTATACAATTCACGATACAACTTAGATTAAATCGTTTATAAATTAATTAATTGTTGGACTAATTGATCATTAATGTGTTGGCTTTTTACAGTGTTGTAGTCGAGTCACCTATGTCGAGTCCGAGTCCGAGTCCCGAGTCACTTGGTCCGAGTCCGAGTCCGAGTCACGAGTCACTTGGTTCGAGTCCGAGTCCGAGTCACGAGTCACGAGTCACTTGTTTAAATAATTAAATAGTTAAAATACTTCAACCAGTTCACTTAGATGACTGGATCACTATTGATCGCAAATTATGTCGTAAAATAAGAATTGGAAATGAAAACATAAAACACATTTGATTTAAACAAAGTTCTGTGCCTGCAGTTAACATTTTATTTTAGGTTTTACCAATACTCCTTGCCCCTTCTCCAGAATATCTTTTAATATTTGTTTTCTTCAAAATAACAAATTATATACTGATTTAGTTATTTCTGAAAGGCAGGTAGCCAACAAGTTTTATATTTTAGAGAAACAAATACAAAATGTTATGTAAATCTGTCTGTCATGTTTAATAATGAAGATAGGTTTAATTAAGTTACGTTAACACACAGCCATCTCAGTGCAATATACAGGCGGTGTTTTTACAGGTACCAGACATGCCAGACTATGGTCAGCTTCGGTTGCGTCTATGGCTAGATCAGCGCCTAAGCCGCCTATGTTTTAACATTAAAAAGAGGTAGCGATATAGCCGCAGCCAGCTAAAGCCGTCATTCGGATTCCGGAGACGAATTCCTATTTCCCTGGTAATATGCATCAAGCAGTGGCTATGGTGTTAAGGTTGACAGAATACCAGCGTTAATATTGGTGTCGTGCACAATAATGCTTTTACAGAAATATATCCCAGTGTTATTATGCGTATTGAACATACACATGTGATGGTACGTGCGCTGTACACTACATGGCCATAGCAACACAGTAATCACCAACACTATTACTTGCAACATCAGTGTAACTGTTTATTTCGTGTGCTTAACGTTAATATTCCTCCATGTGCATGACGATCGGATCATTGGAATTGTTTTTAATATTTACAAACAATTAAAAAAGGTATTGTTGGTGAAAATACATGACTCGAGTCACAAGTCCTCGAGGTCAAGTCCGAGTCATGGTAGTCGAGTCGTCCGAGTCCGAGTCTTTTGCCGACGTGACTCGAGTCAAGTCCGAGTCACCAAAATTGTGACTCGAGACGGACTCGAGTCCGAGTCCTGGACTCGAGTCATACAACTTTGCATATTGGTGGAAGGCGAAAAAAGAAGCGCTACGCCAACCTGACTCCTCTCCCCAACCTGACTGTTTGTTTCAATTCTATATAGTTATAGATATATACCATAAAACTAACCTGTACACAATTTATTCAAAAAGGTGGTAACGATTTTGAGATATTGCCGAAATTCTGGAGCGGTTTTGTCCACGCAGGAAGAATAATCTGAATTGAAATACACACTCTGAGAAACGTCACTGCAGTAACGCTTCTCAGATTCAAATTTTTGGGGATAAAAGGTGATATCTTTTTCCATAACCGCAGTACTTCGAAGTGAAAAGTTTCTAAAAATGCATTATACTATCCAAAGCTGCTCTACTTCTTAGCAAGTAAGTTTTCATTGCCATTAATTTTTGGAGTAATTACCAAACGTATACGATCCCTTTAAGTTTAAAGTGTTTTTGTTTTTATGATCTTATATTTTTTTACAGATCCTAAGAGATTAGACTGGTTTACCTGTCTGCCGGTGCGCCAGGCCTGATGTGAGTGATGTTGAGTGGGCGTGTCTTGCCGGGGTTGGCATAGTCTTTGGGCAAGACGTTGCTAAATTTGCAGCCACGAGAGGGCGCTTTCGCGACAAACCATCATCACTCGCCATCCTGTCCGTGCGGACAGGATGGCGAGTGATGATGGTTTGTCGCGAAAGCGCCCTCTCGTGGCTGCAAATTTAGCAACGTCTTGCCCAAAGACTAGGGTTGGCATTGACTCCGCCCTTAATGACAAACCCAAAGCTGCCTTCCTCTTTAGCCAATCGGATCTCTATGTTTTTTGACGTTACTGTAATGCCCATTGTCCTTTACTATAGGAACAAAAATGATCATGCAAATTTGTGACCTGCTCCCACAAAACCAGACATAAGTGTGTGGGTTTTTTTTAAGTGAGATATTGTTATTTCCATTTAGTACACATCTTCAGCTTTCAATTGGTACCAAATCCACCTTTATACTATACATACTTCTAATGCTATGAAGATTTTAAGACGATGTATTTGGGAGATAAATGACCACTTTTAGGACACAGTTTACCTCAATAAATGCAGGATTTTTGTACTTTCTCATCAAGAAAGTTGATTTTGTTTAACTGAGGGTTAAAGTTAAGTACTAAAGAATAAAAAAATAACGAAAAACAAAAATTTATGTCCTTAAGTAGTCAGTATATGCGAGCTTTAAATTCACCAAGTTGCTTACTGGCACAGTTATGACATTAAAACCTTATGGAAAATAAAAAAATAAAAAAACTGGGGAAAAATGGTTTGTCCATAAATTGGGCTAAAAGATAGATAATGGGTTGCCTGCTTAAACAAGTTCAAGGAAACCCCCTAAATTAAAGATGTTTTTGCTTACAATAATCATATCTACGTTAAAATGTATTTTGGAAAATTTTCTTGAACTTGTTCACGTCTCCCTTGTTAGACAAAGTCCAACATTCGTATTTTAGGTTCCAAACGTAGTTTAGTTCGGCGGGAATTTCAAAAAAAGTTTGAAATTTCTTGCGAACGTTTCCAGCATCCCGGGTCGTGATTAGCTTTTGAAAATGTCTTAAAAGCTTTGTCATATGCTCACGACTACTCACGACGTGTGCGATGTTCGCAAAATCTTCGTGAAACACCGAACAGATTCCGACAGTTTGTAGAATGTCTCGCGCATGTCTCGCGAAAGCAGCGAAGTTCGTCCGATCATTTCTCGAGCTATTTACGAACTGTTCGCGTACTTCTTGAGAAGGGGAGACTTTGCTAACGAGAAGCAAACGCGAGCCTTTCGCAAGATAATCGCGCGACATTATGTACGAATGTTGCATGAATGTCGCACGACGTTCATTATCCGCGAAATATGCGCGAAAGGTTCGCATGTGTCGCGAAATGTCCGAACAAAATGTTGTCTGAGATTTGTGCAACATTTGTGTTGTTCGCATTTTCGCAGGTTCTTCGTGAATGTGGACTGTACTGGTCATAGTTCGGCAACGCTACACACGAGATTCGCACAAGACAATAAAGTTAGTTTGATATTGGATATTGGAGATTTACATAGGTTTATGCAGCGAATATCCATATTTTTTTTTTTTGGGGGGGGATATTGGACATTGAAGATTCACATAGGTACGTTTGTGCAAGCGAATCTCCATATTTTTTAATATTTTTTTTTTGTGTTTTTTTTTTTGGGGGGGGATATTGGACATTGGAGATTCACATAGGTTTGTGCAGCGAATCTCCTTATTTCTTTAAAGTCCAGGAGGAGGATGCGTGATTGAGATGTACCCATGCCGTGAATGGCGCCGACGACTTCCCATGAGACGCTTTGCTAGTTTGTGTGGTAATTCACGGACATTGCATTATGCTCATATGTTTGTACACCTAGTC